>CAJHNH020008547.1:801242-826242 GCA_905116865.2 Candidula unifasciata
GCTAGTGTGTATCAGTGTGTAGGGGGGGGGGGGAAATTAACGGTTTTTTTTAAACCGAGAGGCGATATCTTCCGCACGGGAGATTTGTGTTTTGTCTGTGTCCACCTACTCGCATGTCTGCCTGTGTGTGTATGTGGTAACGTATGCACGTACGTACGTATATACCCCTGCTACATACTACAACAGCTTCTACACGCTGCTGGATGTACTTGCGAGAACCAAGCGATGACTAGTAATCTAAAATAGTGACCAGTCTGCAAAAAAAGCATGTTAAAAGGGGGTGTGGCCAGACAAGAGCACTGTGCGGGAAACCAGATAAGAAGAAACCAGACAGGGCTAGTGTAGGCAGTCGCTACACGCTGCAGTATTTACTGAGTAGATGATCTGAGCACTTATGGACTGAATGGTTTCATGTGCCGTAAGGATAATCTGTCGACTAACTAACTGACTACCTACTAAGTTGATAGTCATGCATATGTTTATAGCCATACTTCATTACGCCGTTCCAGTATGCATGCAACCTTGTCAGTTGGTACCACCATCATGATATTATATTTCACTATAGGACATGAACAAAACTGAAGGCACCAGACATCCATTTGGAATTAGCTGTAGCAATCGAGGACAGTAGACCCTCCCTAGTAGCCTAGGCGCTGGAACCTATAATTTGGTAATCTTTTTGTTGAAGGCACCTTTTTTTAAACATAAATCCAACGACTTCACGTGACTTCAGCTCGATTAAACAGCTATACCAGCCTACCTTAATTAACAGTACTGTCGTGTCTGCGTCTGTCCTAGCTTAGAATAAACATAAGCCAGTGAGTGCTTCTAGTTAGAGTATATGTGTTGTCAGGGAAGACATCATTTGTTTCCTGGCTAGAAATAACAAGGCAGGGCTGGGGGCCAGAACGACTGTGTTGATTGAGGAAAATGTTGGAAGTTGTTCACAGGGGTAAAAAAAAAGTTAGTTGAGTATTCTTTATAGGACGTTGCAGAACCAACCCCAGCATTTTTGGCTGTTGCGGTTTTCCTAGGCAAGTTTACGTCCAGTAGTTTTCCTTTGCTATCTGGTCACAGTGGTAAAGCATAATTTTTTTGGGAAACCTTTTGGTGACGAAGTGATTTGTAGTCTAACGTGGGTGGGTAGGTGTAGGTTTCTAGATAAGAGTTCAAACATCTTCGCACTTGCCAGCAGATAGATACAGAGTGTCGGAATGTCTGGCATCTGCAGTAATCCAAAAGTAACAAAGCAGCGATAGACTTTCTTTTGCAGGTCCTTCCGTGCCCCACACATCTCCCCTCCCCCATAAACATTCTGAAAGCAGCTTACGATGCAGTGTCAAGTAAGGCACATTTGGAAAGCCACTGTGTGTTTTCTATAAGACGATACATTTACCGTGAATAATTCAGGTTGCGCTCGTACGCTTGATTACATTCTCTAGAAATCCTTACGCATTCAGCTCGTGTGGTAAGGAGAGTCAGGGCCGATGGTTCCAAAAGTTTATGACCGATTTTAGATGATGGCTGTTGCTGGTTTTAGCTCTTTGAGTTCTAGACATTCTTCTGCTTAAGGGAGAAAATAACTACTTCACAGTTGTTGTTGTTGTTGTTGTTGTTGTTCTTCTTTCTTCTTCTTTCTTCTTCTTCTTCTTCTTCTTCTTCTTCTTCTTCTTCTTCTTCTTCTTCTTCTTCTTCTTCTTCTTCTTCTTCTTCTTCTTCTTCTTCTTCTTCTTCTTCTTCTTCTTCTTCTTCTTCTTCTTCTTCTTCTTCTTCTTCTTCTTCTTCTTCTTCTTCTCTTCTTCTTCTTCTTCTTCTTCTCTTCTTCTTCTTCTTCTTCTTCTTCTTCTTCTTCTTCTTCTTCTTCTTCTTCTTCTTCTTCTTCTTCTTCTTCTTCTTCTTCTTCTTCTTTCTTCTTCTTCTTCTTCTTCTTCTTCTTCTTCTTCTTCTTCTTCTTCTTCTTCTTCTTCTTCTTCTTCTTCTTCTTCTTCTTCTTCTTTTCTCTTCTTTCTTCTTCTTCTTCTTCTTCTTCTTCTTCTTCTTCTTCTTCTTCTTCTTCTTCTTCTTCTTCTTCTTTCTTCTTCTTCTTCTTCTTCTTCTTCTTCTTCTTCTTCTTCTTCTTTCTTCTTCTTCTTCTCTTCTTCTTCTTCTTCTTCTTCTTCTTCTTCTTCTCTTCTTCTTCTTCTTCTTCTTCTTTCTTCTTCTTCTTCTTCTTCTTCTTCTTCTTCTTCTTCTTCTTCTTCTTCTTCTTCTTCTTCTTCTTCTTCTTCTTCTTCTTCTTCTTCTTCTTCTTCTTCTTCTCTTCTTCTTCTTCTTCTTCTTCTTCTTCTTCTTCTTCTTCTTCTTCTTCTTCTTCTTCTTCTTCTTCTTCTTCTTCTTCTTCTTCTTCTCTTCTTCTTCTTTTCTTCTTCTTCTTCTTCTTCTTCTTCTTCTTCTTCTTCTTCTTCTTCTTCTTCTTCTTCTTCTTCTTCTTCTTCTTCTTCTTCTTCTTCTTCTTCTTCTTCTTCTTCTTCTTCTTCTTCTTCTTCTTCTTCTTCTTCTTCTTCTTCTTCTTCTTCTTCTTCTTCTTCTTCTTCTTCTTCTTCTTCTTCTCCTCCTCCCCCTACTTCTGTGTAATCGTTTAACTTTCATCGACTTTTAGGACGTGCTTTGTTAAGGTTTATTGGATCTACAGCCTCTTCCTACATACCGCAACGAGCTGCTGGAACCCATATTGGCGTGAGAAGGTTGAGAGCCCATGCTTCATTTGAGGTTGTGTGGCACAAGAAAAAGAAATACATGGTGGAAGTAGTCAGCAGGGAGTCAGATTTCCTTAATATTCGATACTTATTTCTGAATTCAGCAGCTAGTGTAGTCCGTAAAGTAACTTTCGGCACGCACATTGACATTCCATAACTGCATAAGTATGCACTACTGGTCTCGGTTCCATGTTACTTATGTCTGAATTCAACAGCTAGTGTAATTTGTAAAATAGCTTTTTTATGGCGAGTTGAATGTAGTCAAACCACACTGACAGGAAATCTGAAGGATAGAAAATGCAGTTTGTGAAGTGGTTACCGGGGAGTAATCACCACCGTCTCAAGTAAGGGCGTGCGTCTGATGACGTCAGCTTGACCCTAGGCGAAGGCGTTCAGGCATCTCCACAGATCTCGGTCTTTGGTGTTCTGGATCAGTTCCACTGACGATATTCCTTCTTGCGACTGTTATTTAACTTCTGTAGTGCACCTTCCATCTGACCTCATCAGGGTATCTATGTACTCCAACATATCAACTTGATTGAAGTTTTTCCCATTTGATTGGATGTTGCATTCTGCAGGCTCAGTTTTCTTTGTAATTACCACTACTTCTGTTTTTCTGGTAATAGATAAGTTATGATTAATAAACACCTGCGCCAACCAACGTTTACTTTATATTAACAGAGTGTTCTTCTTAAGCGAGTTCAACCCCCCCCCCTCCCTCCCTTTTTGTTGTATCTTGCGTTATCATAGTCTCACTGGGAGTTTATCTAGCGTATTCATAGTGTGTGTATTATTATGTTGAACGGTTTCTTTCGTCGTAGTGCGGCTTATAGTTTAGCAATTAATTTAGTCGTAGTCCTAGTCGAGGTTTCAACTTCACTGTAATCGGGGTTCCCCGTTCTTGCTCTCTTCCTGTGCCAGTGCAAATCAAATGTTTTCTTCGAAGACGGAGTGCATCTACCCGAGAGGCAGGCATCCAACAGTCAGATCTGTAAAACGGATGTGCGCGCAATATTCAGGTTCCGGAACAAGTCTGAAGTCCAGAGGTGAGTGAACAACCAACCAGAACTTTTCGCTGGAGTTTACAGCTGGTGAACTCGAAGAAGAAGAGAAAGAAATCAAATGCACCTTACTGTCGCATTCGAAAAAAAAATGGCGAATAAACAATTAGTATTAGAACAATTAGAAATGTGCACACGCAGTAAATGCAAATGGTAGTTGCTGGAGGCGCCAAAGCTAACAGTCTTCACCAGAAAGACAGTTTGTCCTTGATGGAAGTAGTCAAGTACGACAAGTTGGCTATTCACAAGCAGCAATTAATATCTTTGACTAATAGTTTAGAAAATACTGTAATGTTTTTTTTAATGTAACTAATAGTAAAGAATTCTTGTGCACACCTTCCTGCGTATTATGCATATAGAAATAGACCTGTATTTTAAAGAACGATCAGCACCCGGTGGCGGACGTGGTCATCATCACACCGGCCGCCTTTGTTTCCCAGCATTGTACCTAGTACCCTTTTAAGATAGGGCCGACCTGAGAGCCAAGGCCATTTTTTAAGAAAATTTTTTTTGCTTCTTTAGGACCCGAACCCACGACCTTTCGATCCGCAGGTGAGCGTGTAGCCGATACACTACAGCGGCCCCATAATGTGACAAACAGTTTAGCATACTGTCAGTTTATTGTGACTGATAGTCAGCCTAAACTGCGTACTCATCATTATCATCATCATAATCATCATCATCATCATCATCAAGTGCCTTGCCAGCTGGCGTAGGCGTTCATATATCTCCACGGGTCTCGGTCTTGGGTGTTCTGGATCAGTTCCACTGTTGATATTCCCCCATGCCACTGTCTTGAGCTGTCCACCATCTTTTCTCTTGGTCTACCTCTGCCTTTTCTACAAGTGATCTTTCCAGTGGTCACGCTATTTTCCAGTGCTCCTTTCACATGACCAAAGAGCTTTGTTTGACTGCTCATTGTTGTATATAATATTCTGCTTTCATTAGCCATTTCCAAACAATCAATGTTAGTTATTCTGACAGTCCAATGTATTCGCAACGTTCTTCCCAAGAACCACATCTGAGTTGCCCCCAAATGCTTTTTAATTAAAATGACCATTAGGCAGTGTTATGAAGAGTGTTGCCATGTAGCGATGTCCACTTCAACCATCGAGTACAGACTGGACTACACTAATGTGTGTTAGTTGGGTTATCATCATTGCACTCCGGACATGTCCATAGGTGCTCAGATCCTCCCTTCAGTATGAACCTTAACGTCCGATGGCTAATTGTACCTGTTCTATACACTAATGTGTGTGTGTGTGTGTGTGTGTGTGTGTGTGTGTGTGTGTGTGTGTGGGCGGGCGGGTGGGTGGGTGGGTGGGTGGGGGGGGCACCATCTAGCTGATGTGTCGATGAATGAAAAGGGTCGTTTGCTAGACTTTCCCACTCGTTGACCAACCAGTGTTTTGTTTGTCTGTCTGTCTATTAGGTATAGAATAAACGCCGCACACACAAGTCCGCTAACTCGAACCGTTTCTGTCGTTTGACTCTAGAATTCACATGTGAAGTGAGGTCATCAGCGCTATTCAAGTGGAACTCTTTAACACTCTTCGATCTGGCTGACCTTTCGCAAACAGCTGCATTTAACCGTTGCGTCTATATTTTTGTGTCCTTTTATGAGACGGAGATATTTTCCTGGTGCAAGGGGAAACAAAATTGAATTCTGAGCCAGATCAGTTTTTGTATAATTTGTTTTATGCTTATATAATGGCACCACGAGTCAAGGGGTGGGGCAGGTGTTGGTATGATATGGAGACCTAGCACCCCAACTAAGTTCAACAACTTCCGGGTCAGAATGTTAGTACAGGGGCCTTTATACGCCTTCTTCTTCTTCTTCTTCTTCTTCTTCTTCTTCTTCTTCTTCTTCTTCTTCTTCTTCTTCTTCTTCTTCTTCTTCTTCTTCTTCTTCTTCTTCTTCTTCTTCTTCTTCTTCTTCTTCTTCTTCTTCTTCTTCTTCTTCTTCTTCTTCTTCTTCTTCTTCTTCTTCTTCTTCTTCTTCTTCTTCTTCTTCTTCTTCTTCTTCTTCTTCTTCTTCTTCTTGTCTTCTTCTTCTTCTTCTTCTTCTTCTTCTTCTTCTTCTTCTTCTTCTTCTTCTTCTTCTTCTTCTTCTTCTTCTTCTTCTTCTTCTTCTTCTTCTTCTTCTTCTTGTCTTCTTCTTCTTCTTCTTCTTCTTCTTCTTCTTCTTCTTCTTCTTCTTCTTCTTCTTCTTCTTCTTCTTCTTCTTCTTCTTCTTCTTCTTCTTCTTCTTCTTCTTCTTCTTCTTCTTCTTCTTCTTCTTCTTCTTCTTCTTCTTCTTCTTTCTTCTTCTTCTTCTTCTTCTTCTTCTTCTTCTTCTTCTTCTTCTTCTTCTTCTTCTTCTTCTTCTTCTTCTTCTTCTTCTTCTTCTTCTTCTTCTTCTTCTTCTTCTTCTTCTTCTTCTTCTTCTTCTTCTTCTTCTTCTTCTTCTTCTTCTTCTTCTTCTTCTTCTTCTTCTTCTTCTTCTTCTTCTTCTTCTTCTTCTTCTTTTCTTCTTCTTCTTCTTCTTCTTCTTCTTCTTCTTCTTCTTCTTCTTCTTCTTCTTCTTCTTCTTCTTCTTCTTCTTCTTCTTCTTCTTCTTCTTCTTCTTCTTCTTCTTCTTCTTCTTCTTCTTCTTCTTCTTCTTCTTCTTCTTCTTCTTCTTCTTCTTCTTCTTCTTCTTCTTCTTCTTCTTCTTCTTCTTCTTCTTCTTCTTCTTCTTCTTCTTCTTCTTCTTCTTCTTCTTCTTCTTCTTCTTCTTCTTCTTCTTCTTCTTCTTCTTCTTCTTCTTCTTCTTCTTCTTCTTCTTCTTCTTCTTCTTCTTCTTCTTCTTCTTCTTCTTCTTCTTCTTCTTCTTCTTCTTCTTCTTCTTCTTCTTCTTCTTCTTCTTCTTTCTTCTTCTTCTTCTTCTTCTTCTCTTCTTCTTCTTCTTCTTCTTCTTCTTCTTCTTCTTCTTCTTCTTCTTCTTCTTCTTCTTCTTCTTCTTCTTCTTCTTCTTCTTCTTCTTCTTCTTCTTCTTCTTCTTCTTCTTCTTCTCTTCTTCTTCTTCTTCTTCTTCTTCTTCTTCTTCTTCTTCTTCTTCTTCTTCTTCTTCTTCTTCTTCTTCTTCTTCTTCTTCTTCTTCTTCTTCTTCTTCTTCTTCTTCTTCTTCTGCTCCTCCTCCTCCTCCTGCTGGTATGCTAGTTAGTGGCGTGCCTTTTACAGGACGTTGCATGTTTTGGCTGTTGTGGTTTTTGTAGGCAAATATGCGTTTAGTAGTCTACCATTGCTCCCTGAACCGTCGACTCTCGGTACCACTGTCGAAACCAACGCCAGACGATATGCTGCAGTGGCACGCAGCTGGGGTTGAACCCAGCACCCTGGCATTATAAATCACGCTCGCAACCCCGAAAACACAGACGCTGACAGTAGAGTATGTACAACAGCGCTACTCTTCCTCACTTAAATCCAAGTCTTTGTGCAAGTCACTTTCATCCAGTTGTCACTATTCAGCTACCTTCGTGCTAATAATCATTTATCACTACTACTTTGGATGAAAAGTGGTCTTCAACACTCGTGATATACGGACGAATGGACAACAGGGTTATTTAACTAGTGGCCCGTGGATCATGGCTTGTTGTATTGTAATAAAGCCATTCCTGTGTCCGGTCTTGGAGCCGCCGGGGTGTAGTGGCTAGACGGTCACCTACGGATCCGAAGCTAGTCAGTTGTCCTGGCATAACCGGTTTTGTTGTTGTTGAAATGTGACCTTGGCTCCTAGGTCCACTCAGTCTCGTGGGTACCAAGGAAGGTCCTGGGAAGTAAAGGCTGCCTGCATGCAGTTGACCACATCACCTATCACGTGCCGATTGGTCTATAAAATATAGATCTAGTCCTGTGTGCTCAGGACAACTGAAGACGATAAAAAGAGACATTTTATTCTGGGGTTCCACCCTGTGGCCCATGACAATCCCTGTTTTCAGTGTTTTGGCCCCTGAGTAAACTAAGTTAAATGACCCAAATATACAGTTTTCCTGTAGCCTTTATCTTCACCACAAAGTTAAAGTGTTAGATTTAATAGGAAGTTGTAAATCTTTACCCCAAAGCAGCGGATGAAAACACCCTGCAACATTTGCTCCAGCTGATGGATGAAGTCTGGCAAAACGAATACCCACCACAACAATGGAAAGATGGTGTAATCTTCAAATTACCTAAAAAAGGTGATTTATCCGATTGTAACAACTGGAGAGGCATCACCCTGCTTTCGATACCAGGGAAACTATTTTGTAGTATGCTACTAGAAAGATTGAAAAAATCCATAGATGAAAGATTAAGGGAAGAACAAGCCGGTTTTAGATCCAAGCGGTCATGCATAGACCACATCTTTACTCTTAGAATAATTGTTGAAGATTCTACAGAATTCCAGTCGAAATTATTGATCAACTTTGTCGACTTTCAAAAAGCCTTCGACAGTATCCATCGTCCAACACTCTGGAAATTGCTTAACATCTATGGTTTCCCCATCAAATATATCAACATCATAAAATCTTTTTATAATGAAACACGATGCTGTGTAAGAACTGATTCCGGCAATTCTGACTGGTTCCCGGTGGAAACAGGAGTGAAGCAAGGCTGTGTCCTATCGCCGATGCTTTTTGGTATAGCAATCGACTGGGTCATGCGCAAGTGCATAAATAACGCAAATTTAGGCATTACATGGGTTGACAAAATTCTGGAAGGCCTAGACTTCGCCGACGACATAGCACTCCTGAGTTCAGAACACACAGACGCCCAAGAACAAATCAATCGACTCCAGAATTTCTCAGAACAAATTGGACTCCAAATTAACACCGCAAAAACAAAAATTCTAGACCTTACCAACAGTTCAGTTGATATCACGCTGAACAACAACAGCCTTGAAAAAGTCAACAGTTTCACTTATCTAGGGAGCAAGATGTCATCTACAGGAGATACCGCACCAGAAATATCATTTAGAATAGCACTGGCATCTAGTGCCTTCAATAAACTGTCTAACATCTGGAAATCAAAGACACTTAGCAAACACACAAAACTCAAGATCTTCAATTCTTGTGTGATTCCAGTACTAACCTATGGATGCGAGAGCTGGAAATCAACGAAAACCCTAGACACAAAATTAGACAGTTTTGAAAATAAATGCCTTAGAAGAATACTAAATTTCAAATGGTCAGATTTCCGAACCAATACACAAATAAGGCAAGAATCCAGGCAAGAGTATGTGTCTAATTTTATACGAAAACGCCGCTGGAACTATGTCGGCCACGCCCTTAGAATGGATAAATCAAGACTTCCTTACCAAGCCCTCATTTGGACACCACAGGGGAAAAGATCTCGTGGAAGACCAAGGGAAACCCTACGTAGAACTATCATCAGGGAAGGCTCGCTCATGGGCCACTCAAACATCCAAGACCTACAACGGATTGCAACGGACCGCCGTGCATGGAGAGTCGCGACCTCTGCCCTATGTGCCGCACTCGACACAAGAGGAAAGACTAACTAACCCCTTGGAGGATGAACGCGCGTCTAATAGTCAACCAAGGACGCTTTCGTAACGTAACCACTCTCTTCCTCTGCATTGTGCCTCCTCATACCTTGTTAATTCCGAAGACATCTGACTTTTTTTTGGCGTAGAGTTTATATTCTTATTAATTAATCTTCGCCGTCGAGGTAGGCGCAAGAGGTCTTATCTCTACTTCCATGTACAATATGCTAAAGCAGCTGAACTTGCAAGGAAACGAGTGCAAACGGTCACTAAAACAACTGGACGAAGCTGCTGAAAGAGCTTCGAGCTGGCTATGGACGCAACTGAACGTCGTGGGGGATGGGCCTTGTAGACTGGCCGAGTCCCTAGTAGAAAAGAACGTCTTATCCCTTAAGAGCCAAAGTGTCCGATATATGTCTGTCAATGTCCCTCTGTCGACTGCCAGAGTCTAAAGGCCAAGTCTAACACCCGTCCGATGAACCAACCGAAAGCTTGTCACTATGGTCGTAAGGCAGTCGGCTGATCTAATTTGCTACCGCAGCGACAATATCGATAATTCTCACAACACATGTTGCAAATCACCATATCGTCTTGTCCCTGTCCGAGAACATGCGGTAAAGTGCAGCAGGGGAAGATCGAGGCCTGGCGTCATGACCCAGGTCGGCCCACCTCTCTAGATTGTTTAGGAAGTTATGGGCCGAAACAATTGTCGACGAGGGATCTTTCTACTGATGATCGGTGGACCCCTGGTGTACTTGCTTCCCTGTGGAGTTCTCATTATTATTACTCATGTTTTACCGCAAGGTTTTGACTTGCATCCTGGCACACAGCCGTTATCGTTTGTATAATTTAACGTTGTATAATGCTGAGATTAGGCGAAGCGTTCACGATTCAGAGTCTTCATTTTCTTATAGTCCATAGTATCAGGTGGTGGCAATCATGACTTCCTCAGCCTGATGTCTCATGTATTTCTGTTATTCATTTCTGATATGATACATATGTTCACCCATGCCATGATGCCAAATTGCCCAGCAACTTCCCTCTCTCTACTCTCTTTTTTACATTAACACGTGCCGCCTCCCTTCCCCGCACACACACGCGAATATATATATACATATTCGTTTTATTTACGCATTGGCCACATTAACACGACTGCAGTTCCAACAAACCAACAGCTCGCATACACTTTAATATTTTAAAGCAGTTATCATGATATCTTCATCAACAGGGCTGCACTTAATCTGGAATTTATGATCGATAAAAGCAGTAAAGCCGAAGTGGTGTGGCGACTACACGCACGCCTGAGGTTCGGAAGTGGTGTGGTGGCTACACGCTTGACTGAGGTTCGGAAGGTTGTGTTCAGGTTCTGACGCAGCCGGACTTTCCCCCCCCCCCCGAAAATAACAATGGCTCTCAGGTTGACCCAGTCTTGAGTGGGTACCAGGTACAGTCTTGGGGAAGTAAAGGCGACCGTTATAATGCTGACCATAGCACCGACCCAGGTGCTGATCTATAGAATATCGGTCTGTATGCCCGATTTCACTGAAGGCGCGGTAAAGGGTCCTTTACTTCTTAAAGCAGTAGACACGAGAAAAACCCGCCGCCTGCACATGCTTCATTGCATAATTATGTTAGCCAAATGACCATAATGTATATTTATACAAACTAATAAGCACTAAATAAATGATGTAATCAATATCACATTGGCCATCTTTACTTCTCGTCACATTTTCTGACAACCATTGAGGCGAATCAACATGGAAACCCTGGTCACTAACTTGAAGAAATCCTTTAGACGTAGGAAATGGATTTCAGCGGGTATTAAGTAATTCACAAGGCATTGTTTATGACAAAAACTGAGAGATTATCAATAGGCAACAACCGCGTTTGACCCCGGTTTTATCGGCGCAATATTTAGTAAGAACGTTCAATACAGATATACGCCTGTTTCATAGACCACACCTAAGATTCCCGGGCTTCTTGAATAGAGCGTGTTTACTGACGGGACAAGTACCAATTGATTAGCTGAATATCTCTTAGGATCTCTAGAATACCCCTATAGATTTACTTTCTTTCAAGTGACTCCTAGCTTTCTCACTGTAATTGAGCCGGCTGGTTCTTCATTGTCCTCCTCCCCCGCCCCCCCCCTTTTTTTTGCATTCAGTTTTTCTTTGGAATTTTATGTCACTGTTTCTTGTCCACTACATGTCATTTAGTGTATTGCCCTCCTCCCCCCCCCCCCGTTCTTTTCTGCACTGGTTTGTTTGGTTCTGTCTTTTTCTGTTCTGTCTATCTGTGTCTATCCGCGTCTTCGTTCGTTAGATGTACTGATTATTTTACCTTAAGCGTTGTTCTGTCTGTTTTCATATCTGTTGTGTTATCTTTAATGTTAGTAGTTGTGCATCGAACCGTCCTGCCATGTCCCGGCCTGTTTTGTCCTGTCTAGTTCTGCTCTGATTGTCTGTATGTCCATCCACGGTCTGTTCGTCAGTTGAAGCAGTTATTTTACCTAATGCATTAGTCTGTCTGTTGTCATATCCGTGGTGTTATCTTTGTTGTTGTTAGTGTTTCATTTTGACGATTTTATTAGTTAATTATTTTATGAAACCGATACTCTATGTACAACTAAAAGAGGTTTTCGGAAACATTCTTACGACGAATCTTTGGACCCATCAAAGTTGTAAGCAGCGGGGAATGGAGAATGAGAAGCAACAACGACATTCACAACCTATTTAAATTACCATTGATCACAGGCATCATGAGAGCTAATAGACTGAAATGGTTGGGGCATATCGAAAGAATGTCAGATAACAAAGAAGTAAAAACTGTATACACAAGGGATATGAATGGTCGTAGACCTCGAGGCAGACCAAGAAGAAAATGGAGAGATAATGCCTAGAGAGACATGCAAACACTACGTGTCACCAACTGAAAAGAAAGTGGAGGTTGGTGATCAGCTGTCTTCTCAACAGTGCAATCTTCTTCTTCTTCTTCTTCTTCTTCTTCTTCTTCTTCTTCTTCTTCTTCTTCTTCTTCTTCTTCTTCTTCTTCTTCTTCTTCTTCTTCTTCTTCTTCTTCTTCTTCTTCTTCTTCTTCTTCTTCTTCTTCTTCTTCTTCTTCTTCTTCTTCTTCTTCTTCTTCTTCTTCTTCTTCTTCTTCTTCTTCTTCTTCTAATCCTCCTCATCCTTCTTCTTCTTTTTCTTTACCCCCTTCCTCTTCTGCTGCTGCTGCTCCTCCTCCACATCCTACTTTTTGTTTGTTGCTAAGGGCAGGTAGCCCCATGCTTTGTGGTTTTCAGCAAGGATGTGACATCTGCTTTTTTTAATGCCCGGCGCATTCGATTTCATCAGAATCCATAATTAGTCGCCATTGACGACATGCTTTATTTGGAGGCGACTGGTCCTGATCTGTTCTTGTTCTCTCCTGATCTGTTCTTGTTCCCTCCTGATCTGTTCTTGTTCCCGCCTGATCTGTTCTTGTTCCCTCCTGATCTGTTCTTGTTCCCGCCTGATCTGTTCTTGTTCCCTCCTGACCTGTTCTTGTTCCCTCCTGACCTGTTCTTGTTCCCTCCTGACCTGTTCTTGTTCCCTCCTGACCTGTTCTTGTTCCCTCCTGATCTGTTCTTGTTCCCTCCTGATATGTTCTTGTTCCCTCCTGATCTGTTCTTGTTCCCTCCTGATCTGTTCTTGTTCCCTCCTGATATGTTCTTGTTCCCTCCAGCTCTGTTCTTGTTCCCTCCTGATCTGTTCTTGTTCCCTCCAGCTCTGTTCTTGTTCCCTCCTGATCTGTTCTTGTTCCCCCCAGCTCTGTTCATGTTCCCTCCAGCTCTGTTCTTGTTCCATCCTGATCTGTTCTTGTTCCCTCCTTATCTGTTCTTGTTCCCTCCAGCTCTGTTCTTGTTCCCTCCTGATCTGTTCTTGTTCCCTCCTGATCTGTTCTTGTTCTCTCCTGATCTGTTCTTGTTCCCTCCAGATCTGTTCTTGTTCCCTCCAGATCTGTTCTTGTTCCCCTCTGATCTGTTCTTGTTCCCTCCAGCTCTGTATCCCGCTGAAATGGGGCTCCGGAACCCACACGGGTTGGAAAGGCAGACTTTTTTTTTCCATTGTGAGACAATATCTTCTTGCTATAAATGTTTATTCCGAAACCCATTCCATCCCTGTGTTGAAGTGAGATTCCCGCAAGGAATCTTTATACAACAAGAAGAGAGAAGATCAGAAACGATTAAATCTGAAGGAAAACATGGGTAGCCTTTAGCACTTAACTGTAAATCCGGGTAATCTTTTGACTCTCAGCTGCGGACGATACCTAGACGTAATCGTTCACCTCTTCGAATCTATACAAATCTCTGGCATTTTGACGTCAAAGAAAAAATCTCACGACTGCAAATTAATATTCGATAGTATTCCTTATCCGCCTAAGACAGCAGAATCATCATTTTGTAGTTGGTCCTTTGCAGAACGTCGCTGTCATCACTGAATGCCTGAAAGAAACTCGCCAGCTCTTTCTCCTCGTGTACTTTCATATTCGAGGAGTCACTTATATCCTGTGCCCATCTTCGTGTTGGTCGGCCCCTGCCCCTCTGTCCTGACAGCAGAGAACATACAGGTAATACTTGGTGAAGCTGGTAGTTAGTTTGTCCGCTCCAGGATTGCAGTCTATCGGATTAACACCTCAAGGATGAGAATCAAACAGGTGCAAATTCCGTAATCCCCGTTCAGCCGTATATCAGTTATACTGGGGTCCTTGACGACAGTCACATAGTAACCTGAGCTCCCGACGGAGCTATTGGCAGTGGTGTAGCCGTTACGGGTGTCTCAATTGTTGCAGTACCGGGCAATTAAAATTTTAACTCGTTTTAACGGAATCAGCTACAGAATTAGTTTAACAGAATCTTAAAACTAATAAATGTTACGTCAAATGAAGGCAGAGTATTAACCTTACTGAACAGACAGTGTAAAGAAACAATGGGGGAGAGGGGGAAGGGGTAAGTTGGATAATGTAACAGACTGGCCGTGACTGCACTGGTTGAATAACATAATGTAACCCTTGACCCGTTAGGGTCGTGGAGGTATATCGTTGAAAGCACTAAGACACACCAACGCTAACCATCTCTGTCTTCCGCTTGTTTTACAAGTATATAATAATTGAGTCCGGTCCGTTTCTTGATGTTGTCACTCCAGGTTTATCTTTGTCCCCTCTTCTTTAAATACCCTTAAGGTTCACCGAAGTATAATGTTTGCAGTCAAATCTTCTCTCTTCATGTCCTTCCCGAACCAAGCTAGCCCGCTACGTTTTACCACTGCCAAAATAGTCATGCATATTTGTTTATTTTGCCTTTTACATATTTGTTTGTTCTGAAAAGCTAATTCGTAAAATTCGCCTTTTGCATTTGTCATCGAAAGCCTAAACCATCCTTTTTATTTCCGCAGTGAGAGTCCAACACTCACATCCGCAATAAGAAGATAGACAATACATGTGATATGCATATATTGCCCTTTACTGCTGTGCTGATTTTGCACTGAATTCAGCCGAGACACGCGGTCTTGTCATATTAAGTCTTCTCCTGATCTCTTTGGTACAACTGCCATTCTTACCTATGTGAAAGCGGAGGTATTTAAAAGGTTTCATCTTCTTCTTGTTTCTCCCCTTCTGTCTGTATGTTGGTAGGTACTTGATTGACATGGCTATTTACCAGTATCTTGATTCGCTTTTTCCCCGTCTTCAGTTTTATGTCACAGACAGTGCGCAATACGTTAATTACACAGTGGTCTTTCGCGAGGGAAAAAAAATGTAAATAAATATTTATGTTTAATGATTTCCTAGTGTTTCTCACATGATGTATTCCAAGCATACATTGAAAAGCACGAGGAATAATATGTAGCCCTGTCTCAATCCAACGCTGGTTTTGAAAAGTGTTCCCACTGCACTGAGTCCCAGAGACGTTGAGTTGATTCAAGAACCGACATCACAACATTGGGGGCATTTCCATAAGCTCTCCGTCCCCATCTGAGCAGCCAGTATAGAGTTCCGATACTAATGGTGCCAGTACCATTGTGATTAAACGTTCCTCTTGCCTTTCCTCTGAGCATCTGCCAGAATCTCTCGTAACCCCCCTCCCCCTCCCCCTGCCCCTGCATCAATCTGACCAGACTGGTGATCCATCTGCTCCTCCAAACTATACATGCTCTCCCACAAGGCACTAACCACGTCTGCCTTATCATCATCAGTATTTCACCAAGTTGTGCAGAGCCAGCCAGACTGTCCGCCTGTTCTTCATTTCTCCGGCGTTTACCAAAGAATAAATCCAGACAATACTCCTCACCCGTGTCCTCCGCAGTGAAGCATGACACGCTACACGAAGCATGCCTGTCCTGACCTTCCCCAGCATGCTTTCTGAGTCAGTTACAATCACGGTGTGTGTGTGTGTGTGTGTGTGTGTGTCGTGTTATCTAACCAGCAGAAAGCTGCAGTGACCGCCTCCACCTCCATTCTTAAGCTAGATGTTGTGGTATCATATGCTAGGCTCTCCTGCACCAAACGTCGACCATTAACTTTCGCTTAGAAACTCCAAGCACTTCTTTTGCCTCTTGACACTGAACCGTCTGAGTGAATAATCAAATCCTCTGAGCGAGCACTATTTGGAATTAATTACTGAATTTCAACCTCTGTGGCACCTGCTGGCCAGTCTCTGCATTTCCGACTCTATGTGATTATGACCCTACACAAGTCTGACTGTTCAGGTGGCACTTTGACCCACTCCTCTCCTTGTCTAATGTTCTCAAGAATGCAAACCTGTCTATGCTTTCTGCCTGAGCCATCCGTGACTTTTCTCTTATTAGCCGCTGTCCCTTAACTGCACCCAGAGCTTCGTGCAAAGGGTGGTCCGTGTCTGCAGCTACCTTGAGATATGACTTCGCCTGCAGCACCTTGTGCATACCTGCAACAGTCGGTAAACCAAGAATGTATCGCATAAACACCACTGGGGTGTCTCTGGTGCAATCCAGAAGGACCCGCAAAGCTGTGTTCTGTATGCGCTCTAGTTTGTCCATGTGACTCTTTGAGACGGTAAGCAGTCCCAGGCCATAATCAACCACTGACAGGATGGGTGCTGGTATAGTGTGAAAAGCTTTCTCTGCTCTATGTCAATTGCAGCCATAGTCTTTAGTGCACTGAGGCCTTTTTTGTTATCTTGTCACAACACTCTCCACGAGGTCCTTAAAGGACAGGCTCCTGTCAACTGTATATAGTGCCAGAGACGTTAAAACAAGGGAGTCAAAGAACGAGTTGCTTGTTGGGAATGGGTATTAAATATGCAAAAACCGGTTGCAGGGCAAAGCAAGGAGATATTCCCGTCATCTCCTACTGGATACGTTAAGCACGGAGACAAGGAGATGGCTGCTGCACCGGTGGTCGGAGCATAAATGGATCGGACCGATGTGTCAGGATATGATGAGTTTGAACTGGCTAGTTGTGACTTGTGGATTACCATTCAGAATGCGACTTGCAGGAGTGGTCACAGCGGCCCCTGGGAAACCAATATGTATGTAAGTTGTAACCCACCAGGACATCACGCAAGCGATAAACACCCGGTGACACAAAGTGCCACCATGCGGATGAGGATCACCCGTGGAAAGGTTCCAAAAACCCCTTTCAGCAGTTAGAGCCACAATTGTTGCGCAGCTGTATTCAGAGCTCCCGGCAAAAGCCAGGATGGGGCTTCAAATAACGAAAAAGTGCATCTCACAAGTGGGTGACTATGTATTAATAAAAATCATTAGACCGATAGTCTGTTAAGTTCACTGTGATTAATCATAAAGAGATTATGCTGGATCAGCCTCGAAACTCCCTAATAGGGACGGAACCATTTAGCGTTGTGGTGGCTAGCAGGCTTGCGTCTCAAGCTGACTAACATTGGTTAAATCTCGCATCTAGGCGGATTTTGTGGGAGCAAGAATACAATCGGAACTATCAGGGCCACCAAGCCTAAGAGCGATTTACATTAAATGTGCTGGCACATATGTACAGGAAATGTAAGGCTGTATTGACGCTTTGATTAGTTGAATAACTGATAGTTTTATTTAGTATCCTTTTCAATAAACAGCTTTTTATTTTGGGCAGTTTAATATTTACCCCCTCCTACTCTCTCCTCTTCCTTCTCCTTCTATCTTAACGAAGTGTGTGTATGTGGGTGGGTATTAAAAATCGTCTGTGATTTTTTTTTCTAAAGCGGTGTATAAGTTGGTGTTCATTTATTTGAGGTTTTCTTGGGGCCGTTATTTGAACGCACTTTATCAGCTTGGTGCTGGCAGGGGTTAAGACTTGTATTGTCACTGTGGATCAAAGACTTTCTATGGAGAACTAGCTGCACTTACTGTCAACGTCCCGAATGGTTAGTTTGATGGGGTCAGAGGTGAAGGTAATGGGCGGGGCTGAGTTTTGTAACTCTGTTTGCGTAAATATAATGGTTACAGCGGGGGGTCCTCTGAGTTACGTTCCGGTACCGGGTTTTTAAAGTCGATATAAAATAAGCAGTATAGCCTGCGCAGAGAAAGGATATAGGACTTTTATTTCACAGGCATGAAAGGATGTGTAGTGCACCAGACTAAAGATATTCGGTTAGAGTCCAGTTATGGACTTTCGTTTCAACCTGGTAAATTTTAGGAAGTTACACTCGTTTCCTTCCTCTGTTCTCTGACCCAGTGGCAATGTTTTAGAAGACAATCAGATAAGGGCGATTTTAAAAGGAGATCTACATCTTGTGGCACTTGGAGATCGTAAGTAGTAGGTTCTAGTTTACCACTGACGTGTGAGTGAGTGGGCAAAGTGCCCTTATGACGCCAGTGGCGCATCGTCAACATGATGCCGAGCTCAGATTTGTGCAGACCAACTGGCAGTCGCACAGTAGCCTATCTCATCAACATAAGTCTGAGGGTTTCTCTCGAGGGTTCTTATTTCCTTAGTCTCTTGGTTTCCAAATGTGAGAAGATATACCCACAGTAATCTATCTCATCAACATATATTGAGGGTTTCTCTTGAGAGTTCTTAGTCTCTTGGTTTTAAAATGCAAGAAGATATACCGACAGTAGCCTATCTCATCAACATATATTGAGGGTTTCTCTTGAGAGTTCTTATTTTCTTAGTCTCTTGGTTTGCAATTGCAAGAAGATACACCCACAGTAGCCTATCTCATCAATATAAGTCTGAGGGTTTCACTCGAGAGTTCTTATTTTCTTAGTCTCTTGGTTTCCAAATGCAAGAAGATTTACCCACAGTAATCTATCTCATCAACATATATTGAGGGTTTCTCTTAAGAGTCCTTTTTCCTAGGTCTCTTATTTTCCAAATGCGAGAAGATATACCTACAGTAGCTTATCTCATCAATAAACTATGATGGTTTTTTCTTTTAAAAGTTCCTAGGTTTTCAAATGCGAGAATGTTGAATGAGAAATCGCCATCACAGCACTGGGACACTCCCTTAAGTGCTTTGTCCTCATCTTCAGCAGCAAGCTAAGAAAGAGTTCCACTTCCGATGATACCAGTAAATGTCTGATTGTCTATCCATCTAGCCATTCCCTTGAGTGTTGAGCTCAGCAAGATTCCCTGTTAACATCCCGCAGTGCCATTCTCCTCAGACCATAATCACCTATTTGTGCCTCTGCACCGCTCACTTGCTCCCAAAGGACGCTCACAACATCTAGCTTGTCATAAATCAGTTCACTACCAAGTTGTGCAGAACCAGCCAGTCTAACTGCCTGTTAATTTCTGAATACACCGGCATACCTGGAGAAAAATTCAAATGATAACTTTCCGAGACCTCTTAAGTGATGCTTGCCACTCTGCACGGACCATATCTGTCTCCACCTTTCTCAGCATGCTTATGATCATGACATGCTTGTATAGCTGATTCTCAAGCCAGCGGAAGGCAGCAGTGACTGTCTCCATTCTCATACTAGACGTTGTGATATCATGTGCCTCCATTCTCAAACTAGTCATTGTGATATCATGTGCCAGACTTTGTTGTATTAAGCGACGTCCATTTGCATTTGCTACGAACCCCCATGCACTTCGTATGCCCCTCAATACAGAGACTGTATAGATAATCACATCACCTGGGTGGGAAGTGTCACGAATCATCTGTTCAACGTCTGATTCGGCAGCACCTGCTGGCCATTCCCTGCACTCACAACCTAAAGGGATAAGAACCCTACACAAGTCTGAAACTTGTTCAGATACTTTGACCCACTGCTCTCCTCACCCAAATTGATTAAGCCTACATACATGTCTTCTTCTTCTTCTGCCTTTCTATCCCCCAATGGAGCATAGGCCCTCAACCAACTCACGCCAAGTCGTTCTATCCTTCGCCATTGCATGGAGCTCTCCCCATGTCCTCCCAATCTTTCTAACCTCGTTCTCCAGCTCTCTTCTCCATGTGTTTTTTGGCCTTCCTTTATTCCTATGCCCCTGTGGGTTCCAATGCAAAGACATTCTAGTAATGCTGTTCTCCTGTTTTCTCAGTGTGTGCCCTATCCAACGCCAGCGTCTTTTCCTCACTTCCTGATCCACTGGAGCCTGTTTAGTTCTCTCCCAAAGTTCTACATTAGTTATTCTATCATACCATTTTATTCCCTCTATTCTGCGCAGGCACCAGTTAATGAATGCCTGTAATTTATTAGTAATTGCCTTGGTTGTTCTCCATGTTTCCGCCCCATACAATAGTACTGATTTGACATCAGAATTAAAAATTTTTAGTTTAGTATTTCTTTTAATTTCTTTTGACCTCCACAAATTCCCCAGTGCTATGAAAGCCCCTCTTGCCTGTTGTATTCTTATTTTAATATCTCTATCAGTTCCTCCATCTTTGTCTACATTACTGCCTAAATAGGTGTACGACTCCACGTCTTGGAGTGGGGTGCCATTAAGAGAAACCACATTACTATTTGCCTGATTTATTCTCATTATCTTTGTCTTTCCTTTATGGATTTTCAGACCAAGCTGCTTTGATCTGGCATTAAGTATATTTAATTTATCTTGCATCTGATTCCGTGAATGGGACAGAAGAGCAATATCATCAGCGAAGTCCAGATCATCAAGCTGTTTTGTAGGGGTCCACTGAATTCCATTCTTGGTGTTAGCAGTTACTGTTTTCATAGTCCAGTCTATAGCCAGTAAAAATAAGAGAGGCGACAAAAGACATCCCTGTCGCACACCTGTTTTTATTTCAAATGCATCTGTTAGCTTTCCCTCATGAAGAACTCGACATTTCATGTCTTTATATGTTGCCTTTACTAAGTTGATAATTTTCTGTGGGATTCCATAGTGCCCCATCAATTTCCAGAGAGATTCCCTATCTATGCTGTCAAATGCTTTTTCATAGTCTATAAATCCAATGTAAAGTGGTGAGTTCAGTTCAATGCTTTGCTCTATTATAATACGTAATGTGGCTATCTGATCAGTACAGCATACATGTCTAATTGTCTCTTTAGATTGTGCCATTTGATACATACGAGTCACTGGTTTCATGTCTGGAATTAGATGTCACATGATACACATGAGTCATTGATTTTTATGATTTAATGATATGTTACGTGATACACAATAGTCACTGATTTTATGTCTGGAAATGGATGTTACATGATACATATGAATCACTGATTTTATGATTAATAGTAGATGTTACATGATACTCATGAGTCACTAATTTCTTATCTGGAATTAGATATTATATGATACATATGAGTCACTGATTTTGTGTGTGTCTGGAATTAGATGTTACACGATACATATGAGTCACTGCTTTTATGATTGGTAGTAGATGTTTCATACATAATACACACAAGTCACTGATTTCATGTCTGGAATTAGATGTTACATGATACACACAAGTCACTGATTTCATGTCTGGAATTAGATGTTACATGATGCATATGAGTCACTGATTTTACGATTGGTAGTAAATGTTACTATGTTGATACAAGTCACTGATTTAACATCTAGAAGTACAACTTACATGACATGATAGGAGTCATTGATTTCATATCTAGATGATGTTACATAATACACATATCATTGATTTATTGTCTCGAAGTAGATATTCTATGGTACACTTGAGTCACTGATTTTTTGTATGGAACTAGATATTATGTGATAGACATGAGTCACTAATATCATTTCTGGAAGTAGATGTTATATGATATACAGGAGTAACTGATTTCGTGTCTGGAAGTAGATGTTACATGATTCACTGATTTTGTATCTGGAAGGATTCATATTTGGAGGTAGATTTAATTGTGAGATAGTAGATGCTGGTATATGTAAGTGATGTATGATTGATTTTCTCTAAACAGAATATAGCTGAAGGATGATAAACTGTTTCAGCTGATTTCACATTTACTTATATTTGAAGGGGAATAAACTGTTTCAGCTAATTTCACATTTACTTATAGCTGAAGGATGATAAACTGTTTCAGCTGATTTCACATCTACTTTCAGATGTGATGTAGCAGTCAACAGGTGATATTTGTACACATGGTAAGGATTTTACGCATAGAGCTGCCTCGGCGTTTGATACCAAGAAAACTGAAGATGGTTGTTTGCTGCTTGGCCATAGTTTTCAGCCTGACTGGTATGTATATTCCCTGTTATGTCTGTTCTGTAGTTTTTATCTTGAATGGTTTGTCCATTCTCTGTTATCTGTGTATTCTGTATTCATCCTGACTTGTTTGTCCATTCTCTGTTATCTGTACATTCTGTAGTTTTTATCCTAACCAGTTTGTCCATTCTCTGTTATCTGTATATTCTGTAGTTTTTATCCTATCTGGTTTGTCCATTCTCTGTTATCTGTGTATTCTGTATTCATCCTGACTTGTTTGTCCATTCTCTGTTATCTGTACATTCTGTAGTTTTTATCCTAACCAGTTTGTCCATTCTCTGTTATCTGTATATTCTGTAGTTTTTATCCTATCTGGTTTGTCCATTCTCTGTTATCTGTACATTCTGTAGTTTTCATCCTAACTGGTTTGTCCATTCTCTGTTATCTGAACATTCTGTAGTTTTCATCCTAACTGGTTTGTCTATTCTCTGTTATCTGTACATTCTGTAGTTTTTATCCTAACTGGTTTGCCCATTCTCTGTTATCTGAACATTCTGTAGTTTTTAATCCTAACTGTTGTCCATTCTCTGTTATCTGAACATTCTGTAGTTTTTATCCTAACTGGTTTGTCCATTCTCTGTTATCTGAACATTCTGTAGTTTTCATCCTAACTGGTTTGTCCATTCTCTGTTATCTGTGTATTCTATAGTTTTTATCCTAACTTGTTTGTCCATTTTCTGTTTTCTGAAAATTCTGTAGTTTTTATCTTAACTGGTTTGTCTATTTTCTGTTATCTAAACATTCTGTAGTTTTCATCCTAACTGGTTTGTCCATTCTCTGTTATCTGTGTATTCTGTAGTTTTTATCCTCTGGTTTGTCCATTCTCTGTTATCTGTACATTCTGTAGTTTTTATCCTAACTGGTTTGTCCATTCTCTGTTATCTGTACATTCTGTAGATTTTATCCTAACTGATTTTTTCTGTTATCTGCACATTCTGTAGTTTTTATCTTAACTGGTTTGTCCATTCTCTGTTTTCTGAACATTCTGTAGTTTTTATCCTAACTGGTTTGCCCATTCTCTGTTATCTGAACATTCTGTAGTTTTTATCCTAACTGGTTTGTTCATTCTCTGTTATCTGTACATTCTGTAGTTTTTATCCTAACTGTTTTGCCCATTCTCTGTTATCTGAACATTCTGTAGTTTTTATCCTAACTGGGTTGTCCATTCTCTGTTATCTGAACATTCTGTAGTTTTCATCCTAACTGGTTTGTCAATTCTCTGTTATCTGAACATTCTGTAGTTTTCATCCTAACTGGTTTGTCCATTCTCTGTTATCTGTGTATTATGTAGTTTTCATCCTAACTGGTTTGTCAATTCTCTGTTATCTGAACATTCTGTAGTTTTCATCCTAACTGGTTTGTCCATTCTCTGTTATCTAAACATTCTGTAGTTTTCATCCTAACTGGTTTGTCTATTCTCTGTTATCTGTCCATTCTGTAGTTTTCATCCTAACTGGTTTGTCCGTTCTCTGTTATCTGTATATTCTGTAGTTTTCAGCCTGACTGGTATGCTCATTCCCTGTTATGTCTGTTCTTTAGTTGTCAACCTCTCTGTTATGTTAATTCTCTTTTCATTTTTTTTGGTAGTTTTCAGCTTGTCTGGTAGGCTCATTCCCTGTTATATGTCTGTTCTGTAAGTTAATGCTGTGAATGTACTTCTTACCTGTATAGTCATTCAAGAGCAGACATTTGATCACTGCCCTGACCACTAACTTATCCATTGTTAGGACAAATGTTTTAGCAAAACATCTGGTGAATAGGGTATGCAGCATACTGAGATGGTTAAAGTTGTGTATCCTTTACTGGATTAGAAACAATTATAGCAGAAGGCGTGGTACCAGGAAGGAGGGGCAGGGGCCAACCGAAACGAAGATGGCCACAGGATATAAATTACATCTTGATTATGAAAGTACATGAGGCGGGAGAACTGGCGAGAGATCAAGTTTCTTTCAGGTAGACCGTGATGAGAGCGACGTTCTGCAAAAGACCTGCTACATGATGATCCTTTACCGGACATTGCAGAACCAACCACAGCATTTGTTGGCTGTTGTGGTTTTTCTAAAAAAAATTTTACTTTCATTAGTTTGCCATTGCTTTCTAAGCGGTCAGCTCTCGGTACCGCTGTCGAAACCAGCGCAAGACAAACTGTCTGCAGCTGGGATTGAACCCGACACCCCAGCATTACGAAGCACATTATATTGAGAGAACTCTTGAATAAATTAATGCTTATTTCAACACCTCTTCTTCTTCTTATATAGTCCATGCCATGTATAGTTGTTAATCATAGTCTTCTGTCTTGAGTACTGCCAGTCATTTCTGGAGCATGTTCTTCCAGCAATAATGCCAAACTGTCCAGTATCTTCTCTCTTCATCTCCCTCTGTCTCTCTTCCACTCCAAATCTCTTATAGTCACATCTATTCTAGTTATCCCCTTCTCACTGTGCACCCACAAAATATAGACTGCCTTTCTTTTCAGTTCTCTTCTTCTTTTTCCTCTTCTTTTCTTCCTCTTTTACCACTTCTGTTGTCGAGGCGGATATATTGTTGTACTTCTGGCTCTTCTGCCTGCCTTGACCATAGACACCCCTTGCTGTTGTAGAGTTTCTCTGATGTTATTCTTTTATCTTGTTCTTGGTTGACCTGGTGCTCAGCGACCCTTCTCTTTTGTTGTGTGCCTTGAATGATATGGCATCACAAGGTATTCTGTCTAAGTATGAATCAGTTCTTTTAATGAGTTCATTTTTTTCCATACATCTTTATTACATTTTAAATCTACCTATTGTGTCCTCATCATTCTTGTTTAAACAGCTGTCATCATTTTTTCGCACATTCAATGCAAACATGAGTAGCTTTAATTGTGACAGCTTGAAACTTTCTCCTGTTGCTCATTCATATTATGTGTAAAGACTTACAGAAAGCCCTTTGTATAAGGCACACTCCAGAACTCGTTCCAGAATGTTAATATACTTACACTAGGAGGTAGTTATACTAGAGTGAGAGAGAGAGAGATGAGAGAGAGAGAGAGAGAGAGAGAGAGAGGAGAGAGAGAGAGAGAGAG
>CAJHNH020008547.1:828742-933742 GCA_905116865.2 Candidula unifasciata
AAGGTAAAAGGGCCAAAACATTCAAAGAGAGGGGGACTGCTGATGATCACAAGACTTCTGTTATGCTAGCTCCTCTGAAGAGTTTCTGCTAAATTTATTTTTAGTTCCTGTTCATGTGATATCAGCCATAGTCACATTGCGGCGAAACACTTGCCTGCCAGTCCGAAGGGCTTGGTTCCAAATTAAAATTGAGATCGGGCCTTTTAAAAAAAATTGACCTTGGCTTCTGGGTTGACCCAGGCTAAGATGGGTACCAGGTAATGTCCAGAGAATCCCCATATGGGTTCAGAGGCCCTATTATAGGAAAAACAAGAATTGACCCACTGCCTACCCAAAAGCATGTCGTAAGAGTCGTGTAATTGAGAGCTTCCTTTGAAATCAGAGTGCATCTGCCTGAGAGGCAAGGAACCAGCAGTCTGCATACAAATAAGTCAGATCTGTAAAACAGATGCACACGCAACACTCAGGTTCTAGAACAGGACTGTAGTCTAAAAGTGGATGAACAACCAGAACTTTCCGCCAGATTTTAAAGCTGGTGAACAAAAAGAAAAAGATGTCCAGAGAAGCAAAGATGGATGTTGTGATTTTGATTCACATCACACATGGAATGCCGATTCATCTGTGAAAACAGATTTAGCACAGTAATGCCCAAAAGTGTTTAATGGGTCCAAAACTGTTAATTCACTTATGTGATATTCAAACGGACTGTCTCATGTTATCTTTTTACAGTGGTGTATTATAGTATCACAGGCACAGCAGCAGTTCCACATAAGAGGTATGTATACACACATTAATTTGTGGCTTTGTCTTGTAAATTTTTTCACTGATATTCATGTTGGAACCTACACATATATGAGTCCGTCACAATGAGATGGTACACACTTCAGCTAATGAAAACCCTATATACACAATTGAAGTAAAGTAAAGATCACTTTTAACGCCTTTAGGCGCATCGGGCATATGGGAAGAGCACCCATATTTTTACAGACCAATTGGCACTTGGTGGGTAATGTGGTCAACATTACGCCGGCCGTCTTTACTTCCCCAGGACAGCCATCCTGGTACCCATTTGAGGCTGGGTCGGCCTGCGAGGTCCCATACCATGATAAAAATTCACGCAGCCCGCAGTGGGTTTTGATCGCGGTAGGTTGGATTATGAGTCAGACTTGCAAGGCCTTAGCCACGGACGCCGTACAATTGAATATGATAAATGAATACAGGCATCATGGGATACTTACAGGCATCAAGGGATGAATACAGGCATTGAGGGGTAAATACAGGCATCAAGGGATGAATAAAGGCATCAAGGGATAAACACAAGCATCAAGGGATGAATACAGGCATCAAGGGATGGAATACAGGACTTGAGGGATGAACACAGGCATCAAGGGATGAACACAAGCATCAAGGGATGAATACATGCATATAGGGATGAACACAAGCATCAAGGGATGAATACAGGCATCAAGGGATGGAATACAGGACTTGAGGGATGAACACAGGCATCAAGGGATGAACACAAGCATCAAGGGATGAATACATGCATATAGGGATGAACACAAGCATCAAGGGATGAATACAGGCATCAAGGGATCAATACAGGACTTGAGGGATGAACACAGGCATCAAGGGATGAACGCAAGCATCAAGGGATGAATACAGGCATCAAGGGATGAATACAGGAATTGAGGGATGAACACAAGCATCAAGGGATGAATGCAAGCATCAAGGGATGAATACATGCATATAGGGATGAATACAGGAATTGAGGGATGAACGCAAGCATCAAGGGATGAATACATGCATATAGGGATGAATACAGGAATTGAGGGATGAACGCAAGTATCAAGGGATGAATACATGCATATAGGGATGAATACAGGAATTGAGGGATGAACGCAAGCATCAAGGGATGAATACCGGCATCAAGGGATGAATACTGGCATCAAGGGATGAATACAGGAATCAAGAAATAAATTCAGGCATCAGGGGATGAATACAGGCATCAAGGGATAAATACAGGCATCAAGGGATGAATACAGGAATTGAGGGATGAATACAGGCATCAAGAAATAAATACAGGCATCAGGGGATGAATACAGGCATCAAGGGATGAATACAGGCATCAAGGGATAAATACAGGAATTGAGGGATGAACACAATCATCAAGGGATGAACACAAGCATCAAGGGATGAACACAAGCATCAAGGGATGAACACAAGCATCATGGGATACTTACGGGCATCAAGACATGAATACAGGAATTGAGGGATGAACACAAGCATCAAGGGATGAACACAAGCATCAAGGGATGAATACCGGCATCAAGGGATGAATACAGACATTGAGGGATGAATACATGCATTAAGGGATGAACACAAGCATCAAGGGATGAATACAGACATTGAGGGATGAATACATGCATTAAGGGATGAACACAAGCATCAAGGGATGAATACATGCATTAAGGGATGAACGCAAGCATCAAGGGAAGAATACAGGAATTGAGCGATGAATACAGGCATCAAGGCATAAATATGGGCATCAGGCGATGAATACAGGCATTAGGGGGTGAATATGGGCAGCATGGAATGAACAAGGGCATCAAAGCATAAATACAGGCATTAAGGAATGAATACAGGGATTATGGGATGAACAAGGGCATCCAGGGATGAATACAGGCATCAAGGAATGAATATAGGTATTAAGAGATGAATTTGGGCGTCTTGGGATAAACAAGGGCATCAAGGAATGAAAACAGGCATCAAGGGATGAATACGAGCATTATAGGATGAACAAGGGCATCAAGGGATGAACACAAAGCAACCAGGGATGAACACGGCTATCATGGTATGCATACGGCCATCAAGTGATGAACACAAGCAACCAGGGATGAATACGGCCATCAAGTGATGAACACAAGCAACCAGGGATGAATACGGCCATCAAGTGATAAACACAAGCAACCAGGGATGAATACGGCCATCAAGTGATGAACACAAGCAACCAGGGATGAATACGGCCATCAAGTGATGAACACAAGCATCAAGGTATGAATATAGCCATCAAGTGATGAACACAAGCATCAAGGTATGAATACGGTCATCAAGTGATGAACACAAGCAACCAGGGATGAATACGGGCAACAAGGAACACAAGCAACCAGTGATGAACACAAGCATCAAGGTATGAATACGGCCATCAAGTGATGAATACGGGCATCAAGGGATGAACACAAGCAGCCAGGGATAAATACGGGCATCAAGTGATGAATACAAGATCAAGGTATGAATACGGCCATCAAGTGATGAACACAAGCATCAAGGTATGAATACGGCCATCAAGTGATGAACACAAGCAACCAATGATGAACACAAGCATCAAGATATGAATACGGCCATCAAGTGATGAACGCAAGCAATCAGGGATGAATACGGGCATCAAGGGATGAACACAAGCAACCAGGGATGAACACAAGCATCAAGGTATTAATATGGCCATCAAGTGATGAACGCAAGCAACCAGGGATGAACACAAGCATCAAGGTATTAATATGGCCATCAAGGGATGAACACAAGCAACCAGGGATGAACACAAGCATCAAGGTATGAATACGGCCATCAAGTGATGAACACAAGCAACCAGGGATAAACACAAGCATCAAGATATGAATACGGCCATCAAGCGATGAACGCAAGCAATCAGGGATGAATACGGGCATCAAGGGATGGATACAAGCAACCAGGGATGAATACCGGCATCAAGGGATGAACACAAGCAACCAGTGATGAACACAAGCATCAAGGTATGAATACGGCTATCAAGTTATGAACACAAGCAACTAGGGATGAATACGGGCATCAAGGGATGAACACAAGCAACCAGTGATGAACACAAGCATCAAGGTATTAATATGGCCATCGAGTGATGAACACAAGCAACCATGGGTGAACACGGGCATCATGGTATAAATACGGACATCAAGGGATAAACACAAGCATTAAGGTATGAATATGGCCATCAAGGGATGAGCACAAGCAAGCAGAAATGAACACGGGCATCATGGGATGAATACGGGCATGAAGGGATGAACACAAGCATCAAGGCATGAATACAGGCATTATGGGATGAATACATGTTACTTTGACTTTTACAACTACATGAGATTCTCAGCCTGTATGTCATTTTCACCAAGCAAGTTATCACTGCATAGGAATGTCTGCTGAATCGCTTCTATCCTTAGTTGTAAGAAACAGAAGATGGCAGTATATCAGAGACACCATAAGGAGAAGCAGAGAGGATGTTACTAAACTGACACTGAAAGGGAAACAAATGCAGGATGAAGGAAATGATGACATCCAAGAGAAACCCTTAGATGAATATCGTGGAGAGAGGCCAAAGATGCTGGACTAGATTCCATCCATGATATTGAAAGGATTGCACATGACAGAACTGAAAGGAGGATCAGACTTTGAACCTGTGCGGCACATAAGATCTGTTGTGCATACAACACTCAAGTTCTGGAAGAGGACCTGATTACGGAGATGGACATACAGCCGGAACTTTCCACCATTTACAGCTGGTGACTAAGAAGAAGAAGAAGAAGAAGAAGAAGAAGATATGTCACAGTTTTGAATCGTTTATATCAGTGGCTGTCAACCTTCCTAATGCAGCGACCATTTAATACAGTTCCCTCATGTTGTGGCGACCCCCAAACAATTATTTTCCTTTATAACTTTAATGAATATGTGTTTTCCGATGGTCTTAGAGGACCCCTGTTAAAGGGTCATGTGACCCACTCAGAAATGGGGTTGTGACTGGCAGGTTGAGAACCGCTGGTTTTCATCCTTAAGAGCAAAGTGATCTGTCACTCTGACCAATGTAGAGTGTTATTTAATCCATTGAAAAAAAAAAATTGTTGTATAGTTTAATTGTTGTTTTGTGGCTTCGTATTGTAAGTCATAGTTTAGAATTGTTTATCTCCTTGTTGGGCTAACTGATCTGTTTTCATTTGTTGTTTTGTGGGCGTTGTAATAAAAAAGTGGTATGAGTGGAATTGTTCAGACAGTGGTGGTAAACTAGAGAACATAACAATGTCCCTGCAGTGTGTTTGCAGCATTCTGTTAAGGATATGCAACTATATTTTCATTGTAGAATTGTTTCATTGTTGTTTCCACTCATTTATAGTCTATTTCAGTTTATTTCGGAATATTTATTTTCTTGTTAGTTAAACAGTTCAGTCCTTGTGGCCTAATTTAGGGTGGCATTGAATTCATTTCTCATTGTATAATTGTTTCATTGTTTAAATTTCTTCATAGTGAATATCATAAATTAGGATTGTTTAGTTCCATGTTGTGCTAGCTGATCTTCCATACTGTCTCCAGTATTGCATCCTAAGGTTAGTCATTGTGGGACTATGGCTTCTACATTTTCATGAATTTTTATAAGCGAATAGTTTCTGCCTAGCCCACAATCAAATAAATAAGTCATGTGTGCATGAGCATGTGTCTGTTTGTAAAAGTGTGTGTGTGTGTAAGTATGCATGCGGACATGCACATATAAAGTCTATTTTCTGTCTGTTTCCACAGAAGTAATGATGACCTTGAAGCAGCCATTAGAATAATTGATCACAGGATTTTACATTTAGAGCAAGGGTAGGTCTGTCATCACATAGTTATTGTCTGTGAGAATGTCAGCTGTTTGCTGGTATGTCTCTCTGGTTGTCAGTCTACTTTTAGTGTGTTTATTATGCTGGCTAATGTGCCTTTTTGGCATTTATCTGTTTCTCTCTCCGCCCCCCCCCCCCCTTTTTATCTTTATGTTCTCATTTGATATATCTTTTTATCTTTCTGTTTGGTTTGTCCTATCTCCATTTGTTAATCTCTTACTGTCTTTTCTGTCAGAAGTTCATGTTAGTCACACCAAACAAACAAATGAGTCACATATTAATTGTGAACTTCTGGTGATAATCAGGACATGCCGGGCAACAGCTTGTACTCCAGTTCAATATGTCCAGTCCTGTGCCCTGGAGAAGTTACTCACTAAACAGCTTCTACACAACACTGCAGGCAGCAGTTACCGGTTGTAAGCCTGTACCTCAATTGGCGTAGAGCACATCACCAGGGGTTGCTTCCAGCGGTGGGAGAGATCATTGAAATCTCATTGGACAGCTACGGCCTGCCTCAGCTGGGCAGCCCCCCGTCAGTAAGGTACTGTCTCACTGCAGTCGGTTTGCCTTGCTGGGTGCTCAGGGCTTAGGGAACAACCCCACCTACAGATCTAAAGCTTGATCAACCTACAGAGAACATGACTTTCCTTCTCTGATAAATTCAAGGAGAAGGACTATACATTCTTTTAGCAGTGAAAATAATCTTCGATGTCCAGGGAACAAGGCGTAGGCTTTGCAGTCAGGAACTGTTTGCTTGGAAGTGTCACACCGCCTACATGGGGATCAGAAAGGATCCTTAAAATCCAGATTCAAACAAGAGAAGGACCAGTGACCATTATAGGTCCCTAAGCACCAACGCTTCTTCTTCTTATTCTGATTCAAAAGACAAGTTTTATGAGAAACGTAGTGCTGCACTTCGTGAGGTCCCAGACATGGGTACCTTATTCATTCTAGGGAACATTACTGCAAGAGGGTGAGCTGAGCACAGCTCTTGGCCATCTTGTCTGGGACACTTCGAAGTGGGAAAAATGAATGAAAATGGACTGTGGCTGCTCGAACTCTGCTGTCTCCACCACCTCTGCATCACAAACACCTATGTTGAAAACTGTGCCCCAGCACAGATTCTCTTGGAGGCACCCCAGATCTAACCACTGGCACCTACTCAATTTTATTCTCACTAAACGTAGTTGGTAGTCTGGTAGTCTGGTAGTCTGGTAGTCTGGTAGTCTGGTAGTCTGGTAGTTGGTAGTCTGGTAGTCTGGTAGTCTGGTAGTCTGGTAGTCTGGTAGTTGGTAGTCTGGTAGTCTGGTAGTCTGGTAGTCTGGTAGTCTGGTAGTCTGGTAGTTGGTAGTCTGGTAGTCTGGTAGTCTGGTAGTCTTAGTTTCAGCTTCATAGCAATGAGTCGTCCCATCTTTGCTCCGCTCCTGTGCCAACGAAAAACACCCAGTATGTTTATCACAGTCCCTTGTGGAAAGATTGACAGACTGCTGTCTCAGCATATCTAGCATACACTCGCATTAAAGCATACGGTAGCCATCCGAAGTGCTAACTCAAACAGTCCAACATTAGAAATGCAGTTCATCATTGATGATAGCAGAACTTGTCGCCAACAGTTCAGCAGTTGTCCACGTGATCAATTTTAACCAGATACATGCACCGCCAACATTGCACGCCATTTTCTGAATCTACAATTCACACCACCATGTTGGTCACAGTCGAAAATACATTCCAAATGCAATCCGCAGCTCACAGGGTCACGCCATGCATTCAACTCAGAAGCTGGGCGACGAAACTATATCCAGTCTACAAATGGAGCAAAAATACTTCGGCCACCGTCCGGCAGAAGCAAAAAATTTGCCTCTGCTTTGAACAGCGCTGCTGTCTAGCGTCCATTTTAACCGGAAGTTTAACCGGAAGTTCACTAAACACTACTAAACATAGTTACTTTCACCTTGTGACACAGATCACTCCCTGGTATGCAGCAAAGACACTTCCAATCAGAATGCATTGATCAAACAGGCCAGGACTGCCAGGCATTGACACAGGCCAAACTCGAAACTTGTTTTAAAAAAATGCGGGAGAATTTGTAGAAACTATGAGTACAGTTCTGCCTGGCCTATCAAACACAGATGCTAGCAACACAGGGGAGCACCTTTGTATGATTCTCAGTGTGTGTATTCGGCAAGAAACAAACCCATTCACTAGACTTGTTGAGGCACTGTGGTGTGGAATTCACTTTGTTATATCAAATACACCAGGGGCAGTCTACAGAAGGCAATATACATAATTTCTCCTTTGTTCTATACAAGACAGCAAATGACTGACATGGAGAATACTGCTGTTATGAGATTGACTTCAATTCTACAGCCCAAGAGGCTAGTTAGAAGATGAGACCTCACAAGTAGACAGTATACAGAGGGAATCTCAAACAGTGAAACATCCTAAAAGATCTGATCTATCCCCCAGCCTTGCTGGTTAAAGGAGAGGATCCGAGGTTTGCTCACTTCTGATTCCCTGCTGTTAATAAATGGTATATTTATGTATATTTGAATATTCTAGCTATTGCTCACTGACATACAGATGACTGCTGTTAAAATTAACTTCACAAACTGGAAGAAACGCTAACATATATGACATTTAATTTGGAGTAAACCTAATCATTGGACTGGGGAGATAACTGATGGTCCCGGATTGATGTGGTGTACTGTTGTGTTCATTCATCTGTAGTTTGTGCTCCTTGGGTCATTTTCTGGCTCAGCCTCGAAGACACTTCAGGGCAGGTCAAATTTTCTAGGCCAGTCTAGACAGTCTGACACCTACAGCTACACTGGAACTTCCCCTGGAACTTCCCCTGGAACTTCACCTGGAACTTCCCCTGGAACTTCTCCTGCAACTTCACCTGGAACTTCCCCTGGAACTTCTCCTGCAACTTCACCTGGAACTTCCCCTGGAACTTCTCCTGCAACTTCTCCTGGAACTTCTCCTGGAACTTCCCCTGGAACTTCTCCTGGAACTTTCCCTGGAACTTCACCTGGAACTTCCCCTGGAACTTTCCCTGGAACTCCACCTGGAACTAGAGTAATTTAATAGTCCCTGTAGAAGCAGTTGGGAAAGTTAAGACTGAGAGGCCACAGTGACTTCAGTCCTCATATATTATTTGTTACACTACACACACGTATGAAGTTTTATAGTAACATGTTTTCACATTCTTGTCTGGTATAGAATGTTCTGTTTACAGAGTAGTGTCTATACTCCTGATAGAGCTAATATTTTATAAACAACGGTTTCAAGAATCTTTCATAAACAACAGTTTCAAGAATATTTAATAAACAACGGTCCCAAGAATATTTCAAAAACAACGGTTTCAAGAACATTTTCAAGCACAAGAGTTTAACACCACTCAGAAAGAGAAAACATTTCTCTGTGTAAATTGTTTCAATCTCTTTACAGTAGTACTCCTTTAAGGGGTTAACATGTTTAAACACCCCATCACATTTCACAAGGGATTCTCATTTCAACCACATGGGTTCACATCACAAAGAATAGGAATCGGGGAGTGCATTTACATGGGTGTGAGACTCATAACATGTGAGTTATGCATTCGGAAACCGAATGGGAATTATAAATATCTCAATCAATATAACTAGGTGCTGGTATAGTTGTCTTAACAAAATCATAGATGACAATGGAATTTCCTGTCTGTCACATTTGTAACATTACAAAATATTCAACACTAACTGTAATTGAACACTGAATGAATACCCTGGCTAAATCTTATTCAATGCAGGAAAGAAGTTGACAAGGGTGAAATACAATTATTAAAATTATAGGGCCACACACAGTGGTACTGGAAATATATTCCTAGTAATGGGGACTTAATATAACGATAATTATTACAAACTTGGGCCATACACCTTTCTTCTTTTTTTCTGACAGCCTGAATCTAATAAATGATATTCCTTTTTCGAGCTCTTAAACTAGTCACATAATTCTCTGGACTAAATGTAAATTAAATTCAGGCCGTGATTTATAAAATTAAAATCACAATAAGGTTAAATAAACCTACTAAAGATTGGGTATAGTGAAAACACATCTGTTTCCTTCATTAATCAAATCTCACCATTCTGGAAATCGAGACTGGCCTGAGATATCACATGAGGACATCAAGTGTTAATTATTAAAAATAAGCCTAATAACCAATTACACCAAATCACGTTTCTAGTATCAAAAAAAAAAACATTATTTCAATCAATATATAATTAATATGTTTACATACATGTACATACTAGAGCATAAAAGTGGTTAGTGAGGAGGACACAGAAATTTATCAAGATTTCTCCCAAATGTGGGCTTCGACTAGAGTCCAGCAGATAATAGGAATTTAGAGGCATTAGCAGCAATATATCAAATTAGAAAAATAATAATAACTATTCACCCACCCCTGGTAGGGATTTCAAACACACAGTGGTGACCCGTTATAACCTCCTACTAGGTGCTCTGCTAACCTACACAAATCTGCCAAATGACAGAAATCTACAACTTCTTAGAAACCTCTGGGCCAGAGTCTACAAGATTGCATGATGCTGTGCAGATGGTTACTAGATCGGACTCTATGAGCAGAGTCAGTTAGCAGCTAACATTGGCAACATAAGAACTATGTATGATGGCATCAAGAAGACTATTGGACCAATAAAAAGAAAAGTTGCCACAAATCAGCCACAGATGAGGTCATAAAGGATCACAACGTTGGTGGAGCATTACTCAGAGCTCTACTTTACAAGCACTGGACTCTATGAGCAGAGTCAGTTAGCAGCTAACATTGGCAACATAAGAACTATGTATGATGGCATCAAGAAGACTATTGGACCAATAAAAAGAAAAGTTGCCACAAATCAGCCACAGATGAGGTCATAAAGGATCACAACGTTGGTGGAGCATTACTCAGAGCTCTACTTTACAAGCACCTATGTGATTGATGAGGCTTTAAATGCAGTTGGGCGTCTGCCCACCTGGAATGAACTAGACATTGAGCCTACTGTCACAGAAATCAGCAAAGCATTGAATGGGCTTCCCTCGGGCAAGACTCCAGACAACAGTAGTATCCTGCCTGAGATTCGAAGTGCTTGAAGCACGTTATCCTTCTGGAGCTACACAAGATTCTCTGTAAATACTGGGAAGAAAAATTGATACTCTAAGAATTGAGAAATGCTAACATTATAACACTCTACAAAAACAAGGGAGATGGAAATGATTGTACTATCGCGTATCTCTCCATTACACTACGTTGGCAAAGTCTTTCTTTCATGATCCTGAAGAGACTGCAAGTTCTAGCAGATAAGGTGTGTCCAGAATCACAGTGTGGTTTTAGAGCCCAGAGATCAGTAGTAAATATGATCTCCATCAGGCAGCTACAGGAAAAGTGCAGAGAGCAACAGAACTCACTAAGGCTTTTGATTATGTTAACAGAGATGGCCTGTTCAAGATCCTTGCTAAATATGATAGCCCACCCATACTACTATGCTTCATCGAATCTTTCCTTGGGAATATGAAAGAGACAGTCATTTATGAAGATTCATCACAGTCATCCTTTCAGATTTGTAATGGTATAAAGCAAGGCTGCATTTTGGCTCCCACATTGTTTGGCATCTTCTTCACTGCATTGCTTCGGCATGCTTCTGGGATAGCCACTATAGGGATATGTCTCCGAACAAGTTCACATGGCAGCTTTTTCAATCTGTCCAGGTTTCTTGCAAGGATTAAAGTGCAGACAAGATGCCTCAGGGACTTCCTATTTGTGGAGATGCAGCATTACTGTACAAACTGAAAATAGTCTGCAGATTCTAATGATTCGCTTTTCAAATGTATGCAAAGAATTTGGACTGACCATCAGTATTAACAAAACGCAAGTGATGGGGATGAATTTGGTAAACCCATCAAGCATTAACCTTTACGACCATGAGCAGTTGGTTGCATATGAGTTTGAATACTTTCACAGATGATTAGTGCATAACTAAACAGATGAGAAGGAAAGCCTTCTACAGTACTTTCCAAACTCACAACAAGAGTGTGGTCAAACAAGAAGCTTACAGATAGGGCCAGAATGAAAGTTTATGAAGCTTGCATCCTGAGCATGCTCCTTACAGCAGTGAAACTTGACTCTTTATGCTCCTTAAGGAAAAAACCTGAATACCTTCCATGTGCGCTGTATGAGACACAATCTTGGTATATCATGTCGCGACATTGTCCTCAATGAGTGTGTACTCAAAAGAGCAGGAATGCCAACAGTGTACTTTCTAATAAAGCAAAGGCGCCTGCTCTGGTTGGTACGTGTCTCTTGCATGGAGGACGGTCACATTCCAAATCTCCTGTATGATGAACTGGTGACAGGGATAAGACCTTCAGAAAGGCTAAAGCTACGCTATGAGGACATATGCAAATGTGACCTGAAAGAAAACAACATTGACACAGACACTTGGGAGAAATCAGCTGCAGAACAATTCCTTCGGAGGCAGACAGTGAAAGATGGATTGTCAGTTTAAAATAGAGGCCAAATGCAGCAAGCTATAGCGAGAAGGTGTCTGAGAGAAAACCAAGCTTCAGAACGATAGGCATCAACATTTCAACATTTCTATATGGACATTGTGGCAGAGACCGACACTCCCACATCAGACTTTACAGTCATTGCAGATGCTGTTTCCATGACCAGCGACACAACCCCATGGTCCCCAGTGGACTGATAGTTGCCTACTTGAGATACAGCGAAATATGCCTGCTAATAAATTGTGCAACATATTGTTTGTCTCTGTTTTTTAAATGTTTTGTGCTGTTGAATTAATTTCTATAATCTTCTTCTTGTTCCCTGGCATAAGGCTCTGGTTGTTTGTCCAGTTCAGAACTTTAATCCTGTTCCAAAACCTGAGTTTTGCATGCACAACTGTTTCACAGATGTGGATTATTTGTATGTAGAGTGTTGTTTCCTTGCATCTTAGGCAGGTGAACTCTGACTTCACAAGGAACACCCCTAATTAGTCATCTTGTACAACCTGCTTACTAGGGGACATTGAGTTTACCTTATCCCCCCACAACTGTTTCTCCAGATAGGGCCCTGGAAAATACATGGTGAACTTCCCATAATAAAACCTTTTTTCTCCTTATAGAATTACTTTACTACCCAACATAAATATGTGTTTATATTGTTAGAATAGCTATCTAGGATGGTTGCAATGATCCGCATGATCTGCCTCTAATCACATGTTTTGTCCTCAGAAAGAAAACATATCCAGAAGTGAAATTTCTGATGTATAAAGATCGGAAGCGTATTTTGGTAAGTGTTTAAAGAGAAAACTCACAACAACAAAATACACAACAAAGAAGACCGTTTTTTTCTTACCATTTTTTATATTGCTATTTTTTTTGACCCACTTGTCCCTTTTGTTATGATCCATGATTCCCATTGTTTTATTTGTTGTTAAAGACTTTGGTCTCAATCTTTGGAGTATTTGTGCTCACCTTTTCCTTTCTCTTCATTGAACTTGCTAATCCTAGTTTGTGTTGTGTAAAGTTGAATAAATGAATGAATGAATCAGTCAAGAATTGACATCATTGCTTCCTTTACACACACTGCATCCTTCACACACATTACTTCCTTCACACACATTACATCCTTCACACACATTACTTCCTTCACACACATTACATCCTTCACACACATTACATCCTTCACACCCATTACATCCTTCACACACATTACTTCCTTCACACACATTACTTCCTTCACACACATTACTTCCTTCACACCCATTACATCCTTCACACCCATTACATCCTTCACACCCATTACATCCTTCACACACATTACTTCCTTCACACACATTACTTCCTTCACACACATTACATCCTTCACACCCATTACATCCTTCACACACATATTACCTCCTTTACACACATATTACCGCCTTCACACACATTACTTGATTCACACACATTACTTGCTTCACACACATTACTTATTTCACTCACATAACTTCCTTGACACACATTATCTACCTTACACACACATTACCTCCTTCACACACACATTACCTCCTTCACACACACATTACCTCCTTCACACACATTACCTCCTTCACACACATTGACCTCCTTCACACACATTACTTGATTCACGCACATTACTTCTTTCACTCACATTACTTCCTTGACACACATGATCTACTTCACACTCACATCACCTCCTTTACACACATTACTTCTTTCACACACACATTACCTCCTTCACACACACATTCACTCCTTCACACATATTACCTCCTTCACACACACATTACCTCCTTCACACACATTACCTCCTTCACACACACATTACCTCCTTTACACACACATTACCTCCTTCACACACACACACTACCCACACACACATTGCCTCCCTCACATACATTACCTCCTTCACACACATTACCTCCTATACACACACATTACTTCCTTCACATACACATTACCTGCTTCGCACACATTACCTGCTTCACACACATTACCTCCTTCACACACACATTACCTCCTTCACACACACATTATCTGCTTCACACACAATTCCTCTTTCATACACAGCCAAAATGTGTTTTCAAGCCTGTGATTAGAATGTATTTTTGTTCCCACACAGATAACTGGAGGTGCGGGCTTTGTTGGATCTCACCTCGTGGATCGTCTCATGATGCAAGGTCATGAGGTTGCTGTTGTAGACAACTTTTTCACTGGCCGGAAGCGAAATATAGAGCACTGGATCGGCCACGAGAATTTCGAGTTGCTGCACCATGACATAGTCAACCCATTGTATATTGAGGGTGAGATGTTTTTCAGCATTGCAGTGTGTAGTCTTTTACATTTACTGCAGTTACACATAATTTCTTTGAAACAGTATTTAACCATGCACAGGACAGAAACATTGTAGGAGTGGCACAATTCTGACGGGGGGCAGTTATAACTAGTGTCAATAAAACGTTGTCCCTGTTTGTGTTCTGGGACCCCATTGTGGGGGGGGGGGGGGGGCAATTATAACTAGTGTCAATAAAACATTGTGGGGGGGGACCCCCATTGTGGGGGGGGGGGGGGGGGCAATTATAACTAGTGTCAATAAAACATTGTCCCTGTTTGTGTTCTGGATCCCATAGTGGGGGGGGGGGGGGGGCAGTTATAACTAATGTCAATAAAACGTTGTCCCTGTTTGTGTTCTGGGACCCCATGTGGGGGGGGGGGGGGGGGGCAATTATAACTAGTGTCAATAAAACGTTGTCCCTGTTTGTGTTCTGGGACCCCATTGTGGGGGGGGGGGGCAGTTATAACTAATGTCAATAAACGTTGTCCCTGTTTGTGTTCTGGGACCCCATTGGTGGGGGGGGGGGGGGGGGGGGGCATTATAACTAGTGTCAATAAAACATTGTCCCTGTTTGTGTTCCGGAACCCCATTGTGAGGGGGAGGGGGGGGCATTATAACTAGTGTCAATAAAACATTGTCCCCGTTTGGGTTCTGGTGCCCCGTTGGGGGGTGGGGGGAGATAGACCCACTGCCTCCCTGAAGCATGTCTAAAAAGGCGACTAATTAGAATTTTTTTTCTGATGTCGGAGTACATTTACATGAGAGGTGAGGAGCCAACAGTCTGCATACAGGTAAGCTGGATCTGTAAAATGGATGTGCATGCAAAACTGTGATGCAAACGCTAGCAGAAGAAGAAAAGAATGTTAACATTCTTAATTGCTGTTATTGTTATGAAACCCACATTAGATTAGTGCTGTGACATTTAAGTATGCAGTAGTGATACTGAAGTTTAGCTGAGGAAAAACAAGACATAAAATGAATGACTGCACAGGGGTGTCATATATTCTATCTGACCCTGTCATATATTCTGTCTGACCCTGTGTCCTTCACTCGCCATTGTTACGTGATCTCACTATTGCAGACTCATTAGATAGAAATTTTCTTCTTCCCTACTTTCTTTCAGTCCTTTAAATTCACTGTTATTTGTCATGACAATAAGTGTTGGAGGTCATGGCTGGCCATCTTACGTGACGACTAGAATCACAGATCTGGTCACGCGTACACCGTCTGGCAGTAACTAATGAGACTGGTTAAATTATGGTCAAGACAAAAATTCCATCCGTGAAACAAAGAAACTCATTAACACACACTCACACACACACACACACACACACATAATAAAAATTACTCATTCACACACACACACACACAAATTATTTATTCACACACAACAAAAATTATTCACACATTCACAACAAAAATTACTCATTCACACACACACAATAAAAATTACTCATTCACACACACAACAAAAATTACTCATTTACACACACACACAACAAAAATTACTCATTCACACACGCCCAACAAAAATTATCTGTTTTCTGGCAAAATTGTAATGTGGCCCAGTCAGCAGCCATGTGGCTCACCATTTTGATTAGCTAGAGAGATGGGAATGGTTATTTATGCAATGTGGAGCAAATAGTGAACTTTAAATTGTGTCGTAAAACTTGTAAAATGTGCTATTGAGACAGCTAAATTAATGAAACAGGTTTATAGACAAAAGCGTAACGAAGATGTCTTTATAGAAACTGACTCACAAAGAGACCTAATTGCTCGCATCAGAAGGCGAAGTACTTTCATTTTAGCACACCCCAAATAAAGTGAATCCCGGAATTCCCCAAGAAATCCTATTCTATGGTGTTATGGCATTACTTCATTCGATGTTAATACAGTGTGCGAAAACATGTGTGAACCATGTGGACAAACTGTGGCAAAATAGTGTGCCACGCGCGGCAGAAGCGCCTCTGCTGTTCTCTCTGGGAGGCTTGGATGACTTGCTGATGACAGTTGGAATGCTGGCATCTCAAACGGTCCTGGCGTTCAGTCAGTAACACCACCATGACATGATTATTGGAACAGACAGCGTCTGGTAGAATGTAAGATGCCATGCTGCTGCAGAAAAGCAACACTGCTCTGCTTGTCATGCACTATTGCTGGCTGTCAGATCAAGGAAATTCATGGTGAAGTAAGAACCGCCGCTTCCAGGCACTTAGTTACAAAGTGATAATAAACAAAAGAAACGCTGAAAATGATGAGGAACTGAAAAGAACCAACACATAACACGCCTAGAATATTGGACTTTACCAGGGATTCTGGGATTCCCTTTGTTTGGGGTGAGTTAAAATGAAAGTACAAAGGAGACAATCTACATTCTTTAGTCTTGTCATGAGAAGAAGAAAACTGGAGAACATCGTGATTGTGGGAAAGTTGGAACTGAAAAGAGGCAGAGAAGGACCTAGAGAAAAGATGCTGGACAGTTTGACATCAGGGCATGGAAGATCATTTGTGTCAGAATTGATTGAAAGTACATGAGACAGAAGGTTGTGGATAGACATGACTACCACATGGCATGGACTGTAAGAAAAAGAAGAAGAAGAAGAAGAACATATAGTAGATCTGACTGTTGATGGAAGTGTGTCTGTATGCATCTGACCAGAACTTTGTCATTTATAAAAATTGATTTTTCTGTTTTCAGTTGATCAGATCTATCACCTTGCATCACCAGCATCTCCACCTAACTACATGTATAATCCAATCAAAACACTGAAAACAAACACTCTTGGGACTATCAACATGCTGGGTGAGTTTCTGCATAGTCAGTTTTCTAGGTGAGCTTTCTGATGCAGTCATCATGCTAGGTGAGTTTTTCAGATGTACTAGTTATGCTTGGTGAGCTTTCAGACACAATCAGGGGAGTTGAGCCACATTTCTCTCAGATTTACGGTATCTATCATGGAATCGAGGCCGAAGGATTGCGATATCCATAGTACCAAGCCAAAAGGTTAACAACTCATGGTTTCTGGATATTTAAAAAAAAAAAAAAAGAAAAAGAAACACATGAATATTTTTTTTAGCTACCAAACCATCCGTCCTAGCCTCCGTTCATTCACCCATTGAACAGGCTCTCATCCAGCCCTTATCCTTTCAACCAGCTAGCCATCTATTTTGCCACCCGTACATCCTTTAACCCAGCCACCCATACATCCGTTAAGTCATCCACCTAGAAACCCATCAATGCAATGAGTGACCCATTCATCCAGCGAGCCACCCAACCAGCCACCCATCCAGTCACAAACCACACATCCAGTCACACAACCATCCATTCACAGTCCTTCAGTTCAGTCACACATCCACTATCTATTCATCCATTCACCCATCCATCAGTCCACCCATCCAGTCACAATCCACACATCCAACCAAACTTCCATCCAGTCAGACTCCTTCAATTCAGTCACACACCACCACCATCCATATTTCCTTCCATCCATCCATCCACTCTTCCACTCACCCATCCATTGATTTGTGTGTCCCAGACTGGAGGCAGATGTGAGACCAGAGTAGAGGGGCTTCTTTTTGATCTTGAAACAGTCTTAGCCACTTTACAGATCTCAAAAAGAGATATAAAACTTAACGAAAAGTATATTAGCAAGCTTCACAATATAACAGATAAAAATAAAACTAGAACATTGCGGCTATGGAGCCTTCATCAGCACACACAAATCAAACAAAACTACACAAATACACAAAATCACTTAGCTGGTACCTCGAAGCAGCCAGGTCGATGAAATCTCAGCAGAATGCCTACAGGCATCTCAAAAACTTGTTCAAGGCTGTCTTTAGCCACTTTCAGACCTAGTAGCCTGAACTAAGTTAATACATCCTAGTGTGAAAATTTGACCTGATGCTCTACCAATATTTAAGTGGTATTTATAGTTTTTCCTTCAAGCATCTGATTCAGCTTTTGCTGTGTCTTTTGTTTACATTGGGTTAATATTCAAATGTAATCATCCTCCTCACGTAGCAGGTCTTTTGCAGAATGTCACTCTCATCACAGTCTGCCTGAAAGAAACTCGGTCTCTCGCCTGCTCTCCCGCCTCATGTACTTTTATACTCAAGGAGTCAATTATATCCTGTGCCCATCTTATATTCCCGTGTACCGTTTGGAAACTTGGAAATCTTGTGGATTGTTTGTTTCTTTTTTTCAGGTCTGGCCAAGAGGGTCAGAGCACGGTTGTTACTGGCATCTACATCTGAAGTTTATGGAGGTAAGCTTAACTACTGTGGTTAGGGTAATAAGGTGATAAGAGACAAGGAGAAAGAAATTCAAAAGTCTTCATACAAACATTTAATTGTGAAATAAGTTTTTTTCTCTCAATAAGTTCTCTACTGTTGTGTTCAGTGGAACATATGGAAATACACAGAGAGATGGAACCAGTGTTTTAATTTTATGCTTGCCTTTTAAACAGTTAATTTAGAGGAAAAAAAAAAAAAAAAAAACTAGTGAAGACAGCTTATGTTTGACTACTCGGATGTTGCCAATTTAGAAACTGTCCTTGGAGTTAGTTAATTGTATATCCTTCAGAGCACGGGTTCTGAACACATGGGTTATGACCCCAAATAAAGTCACAGATAGTTCTCCATGGGGTTGCTTGACAGTGACTGGCTGTGAACAATTTTTTCAACAAGAAAACAACAAATCATATTAATTATATTGTACTGATAAATTCCTTTTCTGTGTCTTCTAATTTATTCTGTAAATTCATTTTCTGTGTCTTTTCATTTACCCTGTTCAGTGAGTAAAGAACCCTTTTCCACACTTTTAAGCTAAATGGGCATATAGGGCTAGACCTACATTGTATAGATCAATCGGCACTTAGTGAGTGATGTGGTGAACATCATACCAGCCACCTTTGCTTCTGAGGACTTCACATGGTACCCCATTTAAGGCTGGATCGACCTGGCTTGGGGCCAAGGTCATTTATGGAAATAGTCCAGCTCTGCCAGGACCTGAACACATGACCTGAGGATCTGCAGGCAAGCATCTAGCCACTAAACTGCGGCAGCTCTATTTACCCTGTTAAAAAGCCTATTTTTTTTATTGTTGGAGGTCACAGGTCACATTGTAAAAAATGGAGTCGACTCAAAAAAGGTTGAGAGCCACTGCTTTAGAGGATGATGCAAACCAGCCCCACATTTGTTGGCTGTTTGTGGTTTTGCTAGGAAATTTGTACACTCAGAAGTTTGCCATTGCTTTCTGGTTGGTTCTCAATACCATTGTCAAAATCGGTCCAAAGCAGTTAGCTGCCATATTGACTGCAGTTGGAATCAAATGGATGTCTCTTAATCGCAAACCATGTTTTCTCAAGCCACAGATGCCAGTCTCCTTGGAGTGCAGTAATGGAAATGCAGCAGATATGAAGTAAAATGATTTAAATGTTGAAATTCTTTCACACTCAGCTGATTCTCTTGTTATGCTTGGTGAACTTCTATATACAGTTGTTGAAAACAGAGTGGCAGAACATATTCCTAGACTGCCCTTTATACAACTGAGTGGAGATCCTATATGAGACTAGAAGAGAGATCCTAATTCTTTTATAGAACAGCATTTGTTTGACTCTGGGCATGTGTTAGAGATTATGCCTTCAGAGTTATTTATAATAGGCATTTACTAAAACTAGCTGAGGCCGTATCAATAAAACTGAACTTTCCTCTTCTTTGTAAACAATAAGGTCACCTGATAAATTTGAAGTTTCCGTGGTAATCACCGGCTGATAAAAAAATTTATGATGGAGAGTTGTACAGCCTAACTTGACAGTGACAATGTGATTTGGTATTTAGCAAAAAGGATTGACTTTTGTCCGCCACTTTATGTTGATTTAACTCTGCAGTATTTCAACTGTTGGGCTCTGCTCCGAATGATAGGTCTGAACGATCACGTCTAAAAATATACTCTAAAAGGGTCTCAGCCATACGTAAATTGTGGACTCCTTTCCGGCAAGTACATTGCGGCAAAAGTAATATTACTTTCGGGAAATAATTTTGCAAAACTCAAAAATTATCATCATGGCAGGCAGACATTAGCTCTGACACTGGGTCTTAGGTTTAACCTCTCCATGAGTCCTAGGTTTAACCTCTACCCTGGGTCCTAGGTGTAACTTCTCCCCTGGGTCCTAGGTTTAACTTCTCCCCTTAGACCTAGGGTTAGGGTTAGGGTTAGGGCAACGAGTATTACAACACCGCCACCAGAATCTGTAGCAACAGTCCAACCGCGACACTAATGATTGACGGGTTATGCGTGCAAATAACACAGGCACAAGGTTATGAAAGCGTACCTTGTTGCATGATTTGCCGCCCGCTCCTGATGATATTTGCCGGACAGACATCCTAATTTTAATTGTACACACCATTAAGGCCCTGTTGGGATATATTTTAGAAGCGATCATTCAGATTTATCATTCAGAGGAGAGCCAACTGATGAGATGCAGGAAAATGTGCCAGGCAATAAATTGTACAATATATTGTTTGCGTCTGTATTATTTAAATTATTCTCTTGTCATTTCTATGAATCAGATCCTGAGTTGCATCCTCAGAATGAAGATTACTGGGGTCATGTGAACCCTATAGGACCCCGGGCATGTTATGATGAAGGAAAACGAGTGGCTGAGACGATGTGCTATGCCTATGAGAAACAGGTGAGGCTGACAGCGTCAGTCATCATCAAGTGCCTTGCTGGATGGTTTGAGTGATGCTGCTTCTGCACCTCTTTTTGTGCCCATCTGCTTATATCATTTCTTTTGCTGAGAGAACACAATGCACACACACATCATGATTGTAGCTGACTCAGAAAGCATGCTGAGGAAGACCAGGACAGCCATGCTTCGTGCAGAGTGGCATGCCTCGCTGCGGAGGACACGGGTGAAAAGTATTGTCTGGATTTTTTCACCGGCCCATGCCGGTGTGTTGGGAAATAAACAGGCGGACAGACTGGGTGGCTCTGCACAACTTGGTGGAATACACATGCATGATAAAGCAGACGTGGTTAGTGCCTTGTGGGAGAGCGTGTACAGTTAGGAGGAGAAGATGGATCACCACTGTCTGGTGAGATTGATGCAGGGGGGAGTGACGAGAGGTTCTGGCATATGCCCGAGACTCGGAGGAAAGGCAAGACGGACGTTAAATCAGAATGCTGCTGGCACCATTAGCATCGGAACTCTTCATTGGCTGCTGAAGATGGGAATGGAGCGCTTATGGGAATGCCCTGAGTGCTGAGATGTCGGTTCTTGAATCAAATCAAATCAATTATGCTGAGACTTTTGATACCATAACAAAATGTTGTCCACAATCTTCTCTTCATTATCTTTGTTTATTTATCCATAAATCTTTCCAGTTGTCACATGTTTCAGTTTCAAATGTTCTCTTCTCACAGTGTAATGGTCTCTTTATGATTTTTGCCGCGGCACCCCTGGCATACGCACCTAGTTTGAGAACCTCTGCTGTAATGCCTTGGTCGAATCAGCAGGCAAAGACCTTGTCAGCTGCTGTACCACGCAAACCGGGTCGCAGTTTCCCTGGCTGTGACAGTCTTAGGCAACAGCAACTATTGTGTTAATGAGAGAGTTATTTCAGTCCATCGCAGTGTATGCAGAAATGGGTGTAAGGTAACCAGTATTTGTATTTGGCCCTACCGCAAGTATTCGGCTGAATACCGAATAGTTATTAGGTCCACTATTCGGCCCTGAAGCGAATATTCGGTACAGCCCTAATTTTTACTCTTACTTTTGCTTGGTTCTCCAGCTCATGTTTTTGTTGTTTGTTTTCTGTTTTTGCTGATGGTCTGTATTGAATGTGTTTGGGATCATTCACTGTATGCCGTTGCCTCTTTCAGAGCTTGAGCCTTTCCTTGGGTGTTAATTTTTAGGGATCCCTTGAGACTATTTCAATAGCATCCTTAGAGCCGTGGTAGTGTAATGGCTAGCACATTTGTTTACCAGCCCAATGGTCATATTTTAGAAGCCAGGCCGACCCACTGACCCATCCTCAAATAGGTGCTAGAAGGTATTAAAAGTAAAGCCGCCTTTTAGACATTGATCGACATGATCTATTAAATGCCAAAAGCTGTATAAATATTAGGTGCAACACCATACGTTCATTGCTCCTATAAGCGTAAAAACAAATCCTTTCAGCTTATGTCAACGTTTAGTCTACTACATGCAAAACAAATATCAAGAAATGTTTTAGCCAGTGCCGACTCAGTCTAACAATATTGGTTACTAGGAAGTAAAGATAGCCCACCGCTACCAGGTCATTAACATTTTAACCCTCTTGTCTAAGAGGAGTCTACTTTATCAGGGACCCACAAAATCTGCATGTCATTGACATGCAAGCTGACACCAAGGCTAGGATGCTGTCGTAAAATTAGGATTGTTTCTTCAAAGTCAGAGTGCATCTGCCTGAGAGGTGAAGAACCAACAGTCTGCATGCAAATAAGCTAGATCTGTAAAATGGATGTGCACGCACAAGACCAAAGTTTAGAGGTTGATAAACAACCAGAACTTACTGCCTGAGTTTACAGCTCGAGAAGAAAAAGAGGAAGAAATAATGATGATAAAAACAATATATTGCCCAGCCCATTTTGCTGTATCTTATCAAGTATTTTAAGAAACAAACTATAATACAGAAAATATAAATAGTACATTTTCTGACTGCAGGAAAAAGTTGAGGTCAGAGTGGCACGCATCTTTAATACATTTGGACCTCGAATGCACATGAACGATGGAAGGGTGGTCAGCAATTTCATTCTTCAGGCTTTGCAAAATGAATCCATTACAGTAAGTGCTGCCCTTTAAAGAAGTAACATCATTTTCCTCGGCGACTGTTTTGTTAAACAGTCAGCGAGGTGCCATCTCCACAGTGAAGGTTGGCTGTGACATATCTCTAACACACATCTGTCTCTTGTCCTGCTTGCAGATTCTATGAGGCTGCTGTTTATCTGTGTCCTAATATTATCCTTTCATTTGTATCACTGCCTGCCTATTGACTACCTGTCTTTAACTGTTCCATTGTATGGTTTTTAAGACTGCTGTTTGTCCACTTCTTGATGTCATCCTCCAGTTTGTATCACTGCCTGCATTTTGCTTCCTGACCTTCAACTTTTCACTCAAATATGTTTTTTAATAAGAGTAGCATGTTCATTCTGAGGAGAGGGATGATGCGCAGTGGTTCCCAAACCGGGGCTTCGGCCACATGCACTTTCCAGGAGCTTTGTGACAGCCTCAGGAAGATAAATAACAATTGAATGAAATTAAAGGTTAAGAATGAAGTGGTCCTGCCACACACACACACGCACATAGGCACACACGTGTTGTACTTTGATTGATTGCACTTTGGAGGAACGTTTATATATGACCGTGTTTTGACAGTATGTATATTCATAGTAGTTGAAAATAGATGGACTATTATGGTAAATTTCAAAGTTTTAAAAATATAATTTCATGCATGGTCATTGCGCAGCTCTTTAGATGTCTGTTTACTTTAAATTCCCTTGCTTTCTACCCCCTCTTTCCTCACTCCTTAATATTTCTCCTAATCATCATTGTAATGGGGGATATTTTCACCTTGATTGGCAAGGTTGGAGGGAAAGCCCCCAAGCTAACAATAATACCGAGAGAAGCCAGATACTCGGATTAAACAAGGTTTTCAAGATAGGGGATGACCACGAGTTATCATGTGGAAGTAAAGGAGAATGACCACAGGTTGCCACATGGAACCCAAGAACAACCAAGTATTGCCACGTGGAACGAACACTGTGTATAAGTTCAGACCCCAGTCTGATTAGTATGTGTCGACCGTCAGAGCGAAAGGATGTGAGAGTGTTCGGGAGAATGACAACGTGAGACTGATTGTTGAGAGAGGAAGACCAGACGATAACATCTATCGAAGCCAAGTCCAGCCAGGCCAGTCTGTGTGAAGTCGGTGGTAAAAACCAGATCCATCTGTGTGAACTCTGGTCGATGATTGTGTGAGAAACCAGCATGGAGTCTGATAACTGTGGTGCTTGTAAGCTGTAAATTAGGACACGGACAGGACTTTTATGTAAGTGATGAGATGTCAATAGACTGTATCGTACTTTGAAGTCGGTGTCGGCTTGTCCCAGTTATGTCATCCTAAGAATGTGTGCTAAGAGCATTCACTAGACACATCATCTCCTAGACAACGTCTCATTGCATTCATTAAATGGATTCTGTTTGGGCTGTGCAAATTAAAATAGTTGGAAACCGCTGAGTTACAGGGGATATGATTTCGTTCACTTGTGTGTGGAAACTGCTGAATTACAGGGGATATGATTCCGTTCATTTGTGTGTGGAAACCGCTGTGTTACAGGCGATATGATTTCGTTCACTTGTGTGTGGAAAGTGCTGAGTTACAGGGGATATGATTCTGTTCACTTGTGTGTGGAAACTGCTGAGTTACACGGGATATGATTCCATTCACTTGTGTGTGGAAACTTTCGAGTTACAGGGAATATGATTCCGTTCACTTGTGTGTGGAAAGTGCTGAGTTACAGGGGATATGATTACGTTAACTTGTGTGTGGAAACTGCTGAGTTACAGGGGATATGATTGCGTTCACTTGTGTGTGGAAACTGCTGAGTTACAGGGGATATGATTGCGTTCACTTGTGTGTGGAAACTGCTGAGTTACAGGGGATATGATTCCGTTCACTTGTGTGTGGAAACTGCTGAGTTACAGGGGATATGATTCCGTTCACTTGTGTGTGGAAACTGCTGAGTTACAGGGGATATGATTGCGTTCACTTGTGTGTGGAAACTGCTGAGTTACAGGGGATATGATTGCGTTCACTTGTGTGTGGAAACTGCTGAGTTACAGGGGATATGATTCCGTTCACTTGTGTGTGGAAACTGCTGAGTTACAGGGGATATGATTGCGTTCACTTGTGTGTGGAAACTGCTGAGTTACAGGGGATATGATTCCGTTCACTTGTGTGTGGAAAGTGTTGTGTAATTCTGCCATTGTATTCTTCTTTCTTCTACTTTTGTCGCCTCACTGATAGCAGGTTGTGGCCCAGTGTTGTGGTTTTCTGTATTCGTCCTGATCTTCTCGGGTGCTTGGGGGAGGGGTTCGTTCATTGTTTTGCTGGATAAATCTAGACACCCTGTGTGGTGTGTGGGTCATTTCAGTCCCCTGGAGTTTAGCATCAGAGGCCCGAGGGGTAGTACAGATACACATATAGTTGGCACGTCTTGCGTTCATTGGGTGTCTAGGTAGTAACCTATGAATGTATGGTTCGTTCCTTGGGACTGAAAGTTTAAATCCCTTACAGGTTTAGGATCTCCTCACCCCTTCCACTGTAATATTTGTTTTTAAGGAGAGGTTTTAAGATGCCTAAGCCCCCTGGGTTCCCCCTTGTGCTATCATCAGCTCTCGAAGTCATTGGGACAGGCAAGCCCCTCTACCACTACAGAGTTGGGATAACATGAGGGAACATGTAACAAAAGAGAGAAGATGTAACAGTCTGTATATGTATATATGGGTTCTGATCAGTTTACTTGTCAGGGAATTTCATTTATCATTTGCTCATGGAATATATTTTGTGAACATTTGGTAATATCATCAGACTTTAAGTATTTTGGTTCCATAATTATTAGCAGTGGAGACTTTTCAAAAGAAGTAAAACTTAGGTTGGCCATAGCAATACAAAGATTAAATAAGGACTAGCAAAGAAATCAGTCTACATTTTTTTAGCACGAATCTTCCCTGTAGCAACATATGCATGTGAGTCATGGACTATCCCCCAGTCCTTAAGGAAGAAAATAGGGGCTTTTGAGCTGAAATGCTATAGATTCCCAGAATATAAAGGGCAAAGAAGAACAGAAATACAGACATTCTAAAAGATCTGTACGACAAGAAAGACTGGCTGGTAAACAACATCTTGTCTCTGTGGATTGTAAAAAAAACCAGAAGGCATGGTATCAGGAAAGAATGGCAGGGGCCGGCTAGCACAAAGATTGATTGGCACAGGATATAAATGACACCTGGGGTAGGAAAGTTCATGAGGGGAGAAAACTGGCAAGAGACCAAGTTTCTTTCATGCAGGTTGTGATGAGAATGCTATTCTGTGAAGGACCTGCTACATGATGATGATGATGTCATATATTTTTATCTTTGTGCAACAGGTATATGGTGATGGTGACCAGACAAGATCGTTCCAGTACGTGAGTGACCTCGTTGATGGACTGATGGCTTTAATGAATTCAAACTACTCGCAGCCTGTCAATATTGGCAACCCCGAGGAGCACACGATCATGGAGTTTGCAAAAATTATTAATACACTTGTAGGTGAGTTCCACAGTACCTGCTCTCTCTCTCTCTCTCACACACACGCACATACACAGATAGAGATAACTTTTTTGCTGTTGCGGTTTTTCTATTCAAATTTACGCTACTTTGCCATTGCTTCGGAAGTCAGCTCTTAATACCACCGTTGAAATCAAGCTAGTCTGCTGCAAAGTTGCCTGCATCTGGGATCCAATGCAGCATGTAGAGAAAAAAAATGTATTATAAGATATGAAAAAATAGTTATGAATTGTGGAAAAGGGGGGGGGGGGGAATATGAATTAAATGTGGGGGACAAAAGTATGGATTAGATGTAGAAAAAAAAAAGTTATGAATTAGATCTGGATGGCTAAGTTCCACTGCAGAACAACTTGTACTTGCCAGTAACACTAGTGCAGAACAACTTGTACTTGCCAGTAACACTAGTGCAGAACAACTTGTACTTGCCAGTAACACTAGTGCAGAACAACTTGTACTTGCCAGTAACACTAGTGCAGAACAACTTGTACTTGCCAGTAACACTAGTGCAGAACAACTTGTACTTGCCAGTAACAGTACTACAAAACAACTTGTACTTGCCAGTAACACGACTGCAGAACAACTTGTACTTGCCAGTAACACTAGTGCAGAACAACTTGTACTTACCAGTAACACTAGTGCAGAACAACTTGTACTTGCCAGTAACACTAGTGCAGAACAACTTGTACTTGCCAGTAACACTAGTGCAGAACAACTTGTACTTGCCAGTAACACTAGTGCAGAACAACTTGTACTTGCCAGTAACACGACTGCAGAACAACTTGTACTTGCCAGTAACACTAGTGCAGAACAACTTGTACTTGCCAGTAACACTAGTGCAGAACAACTTGTACTTGCCAGTAACACTAGTGCAGAACAACTTGTACTTGCCAGTAACACGACTGCAGAACAACTTGTACTTGCCAGTAACACGACTGCAGAACAACTTGTACTTGCCAGTAACACTAGTGCAGAACAACTTGTACTTGCCAGTAACACTAGTGCAGAACAACTTGTACTTGCCAGTAACACGACTGCAGAACAACTTGTACTTGCCAGTAACACTAGTGCAGAACAACTTGTACTTACCAGTAACACTAGTGCAGAACAACTTGTACTTGCCAGTAACACTAGTGCAGAACAACTTGTACTTGCCAGTAACACGACTGCAGAACAACTTGTACTTGCCAGTAACACTAGTGCAGAACAACTTGTACTTGCCAGTAACACTAGTGCAGAACAACTTGTACTTGCCAGTAACACTAGTGCAGAACAACTTGTACTTGCCAGTAACACTAGTGCAGAACAACTTGTACTTGCCAGTAACACTAGTGCAGAACAACTTGTACTTGCCAGTAACATGACTGCAGAACAACTTGTACTTGCCAGTAACACTAGTGCAGAACAACTTGTACTTGCCAGTAACACTAGTGCAGAACAACTTGTACTTAACCAATAACACTGCTGCAGAACAACTTGAACTAAGTGTTATGTACTGTATAATTAGAGAAGGAGAGATGATGTGACCATAAACACAATGTACTTGGGTGACTTGCTTGAAATCGAAAAAAAAACAGAAAACTTCGGACGGCTTCAACCTGCCTCTGGGGCTTGGTTTTATTTGCGTCCTGGTGTCTTTGCGGTTTTAGCTTCTTTGTTTGTGGGTGACTCCGAATCTTATTGCTTTTATTTCCAGGAGGCCAAGGCCAGATTGTAAAAAAGATGGCGATGGAAGATGACCCACAGAGGAGAAAGCCAGATATTTCCCGTGCTATGAAGTATCTGAATTGGCAGCCAAAGGTAAGATGTCGTCAATCAGTCAGGTGCCATCTTCACAATGAATGCTGCTGGCTGCGGTGGATCTTCACACTGTGTGTTTCTTGTCTTGGCTGTACACTGCCTGTCTCTTGTCTTGGCTGTACACTGTCTGTCTCTTGTCTTGGCTGTACACTGTCTGTCTCTTGTCTTGGCTGTACACTGTCTGTCTCTTGTCTTGGCTGTACACTGTCTGAGACTGCAGTGATGATTAACAATGGACAAGAGCAACCAGCTGGGAACAACACAGTCAATGGGGAGATTTCAGAATAAGCTCCAAGTTTCTCTTATCTCGGGCACATAATAACAGATAATGGCAGAAGTGAAATAGAAATAAAAAACGAGAGATACAGCATGCAGGATGATGCGCTACCTTCTCGGTCTTTCCAACCATGAAAAACAGAAAACAGATTTCCCGAGCGAGTGCTTACCTCACAGTCAAGGCGGACACACAACATCCATTATATAGTCAAATCAAGAAGACAATTGAATGTTGTATAATTGTTTTTATTTGTCCGATTGAATGCTGTGTACTCTTTTTTTGGCTGTCTTATTGAATGCTGTATACTTGTTTTTGAATGTTGAATTAAGACTCAAAATCACAGCCTTCAGAACACCTCTTTAAGCGATTAGTCCCTATCTTAAGCAGCCTTTGAATAGTTCAAGTTTCAATGGCACCAGTAATTGATTGTATATTTGTCTCATCTTTCCCTTCAGTGTTGATCGTAACTGGTAAATCCTCGAAGCTCCATTCTCAGACCACAATGATCTAATTATTCCTCCCCACTGTTCAATCACTCCCAGAGGGCCCTCACAACATTCATACATCAATTCACCACCAAGTGGTGCAGTGCCGGTTAGTCTACTTGTTTCCCATCACTCTGTCGTGTGGCCTGGAGAAAAAATCCAAAAGACGCTAATTGCTCAGGACCTCTGAAGTGATGCTTGCCACTCTGCATGGAGCATGCCTGTCTGCACGTTTCTCAACATGCTCTGTGAGTCAGTTACAATTACAACATATGTGCACAGCTAATTCTCAAGCCAGCGGAAGGCAGCAGTGACTGCCTCCACCTCCATTCTCAAACTAGACATTGTGATATCATATGCCAGGCTTTGCTGCACCAAACGACGTCCATTCGCTTTTGCGATGAACTCCCATGCACTTGGTCTGCCTCTCAACACAGAGCCATTTGTATAGATAATCACATCACCTGGGCGGGAATTGTCATAAATCATTTATTGAACTGATTCAGCAACACCAGCTGGCCCTGCGCTTATGACCTAAAGTGATTAGAACCCTACACATATCTGATTCTTGCACTGACACTTTGTTTCACTCCTGGCCACTCCCAAATTATTCAAGCTTGCATGCATTTCTGATTGTGTCTTTAGCCTGCACCATCCTCTTTTCAGTCTGTGACCTTTAGCTCTACCTGGGGCTTCATACAGGAGGTACTTCTTGTCTGCAGCTACTCTAAGATATGACTTTGCTTGCAGAAGTTTGAGCCTATCTGCAATAGTAGGCAGTGCAAGTATATATCACATACATAATTTGAACATACCAGAATTACTAGCATGGCTTTATTCTGTGTGTTCAAGGTTCATTAGCTGCCTGTTTGATATGGTAAGCATTCCAAGTCCATAATCTATCACCGACAGGATCACATGCTGGAACATTGTGAACAGCATTCTTTGTTCCATGTCCATTGCTGCCATAATCTTTAGAGCATTGAGTCATTTTGGCATTTCAATGCAACTATCTCTACATGATCTCTGAAGGACAGCCTTCTTTTGAAAATGATACCCTAGTACATCAGTTTACTTTCCCTTTTGATGTTATCCCTCTTAATTATGAGACTTGGGACATCAGCTTTTACAATTCTAATGTCCAGAGAGCACCATAAACAGTTGCCTTTTCAGAGTTGATGACAGCAACCATCTCTGCCCACCGGTCAGTCACTTTGTCTACAGTTGCCTGTAGCTCTTTGGCTGTCGGTTTCCTATTGTTCTCCTGCCAGTATGCAAGAACATCATCTTCAAATGTCAATATCCAACACCTGGTGCTTCAAGTTCTTCAATCCTGCTTTTATACACATTGAAGAGCACTGGTGAAATTGCAGAACCCTGAGGTAGTCCCGGGTGGATGAAATCCTTCTTTTTGATGCCACATTGAGTACCATATTATTTTTTTCTGTGTGGGTCATCTTATTGTGTGCTAAATGTTTTTTGCAGTCTCGTTGAATACTGTGATTGTTTTTGTGTTAACCATTGCATGCTGTATGATTATTTGTGCTGTGTCAGTGAATACTGTAATTAGTTTTGTTGTTTTATTTTATACTGCATGATTGTTGTGTTTACCATTGCAGGCTGTATGTTTTTTTTGGGCCACATTATATGCTGTATGATTGTTTTTTGCAGTCTCATTGAATACTGTAGGTTTATTTTTGTTGCTACTAAATACTGTATGATTGTTTTTGTTGTCACATTGAATACCCTATGATTGTTTTTGTGTGCCATTACATGCTGTACTATTGTTTTTGTTGTGCTGTTGTGTGCTGTACTATTGTTTTTGTTGTTCCATTGTGTGTTGTCTTATTTTTTTGGGGTCACTGAATACTGTATGATTGATTGTTTTTTGTTTGTCTTATAGCATGCTGTATGATTGTTTTCTTTCACATTGCATGCTGTATGCTTGTTTTTGTCACTGAATACTGTGTGATTGTTTTGTTGTCTTATTGTATGCTGTATGATTGTTTTTGTCACATTAAATACAGTATGATTGTTTTTGTTGTGTCATTGAGAACTGTATGATTGTTTTTGTCACATTAAATACAGTATGATTGTTTTTGTTGTGTCATTGAGAACTGTATGATTGTTTTTGTTGTGTCATTGAGAACTGTATGATTGTTTTTGTTGTGTCACTTCCTGCATTATGAAAGTTTTTGTTATGATGGATCATTACACAGTAGTGTATCTTTGCTGTCATTATTGATGATTTATTCATTTGACCAAAAGAGGCACTTTGGAAGCCATCCAGTCTGTTTTGTTCTTGCCATAGACCCCAGCATGTCTAAGACAATAAATTGTCAGTTTTGATAAATTTGTCACATTCACAAAAGGCACTCACACATGGACTAAATAAACAGCCTGTAAATGAACATCCGGTTGAGAGATGACAGAATACTTGTTACCAGCTGCCCGTATCAACATCCTAGCACATTGATCTGATCCTCTCATGCTCTGTCTGCTCATGCAACGGCCATCTCAGTGTCTCCATGCTAAACCTGCCCGGTAGAAGTTGATCGGCATATCATCTATCAATTTCTTTATTCTTGTCCTCATTGAATACCCATTTCCAACAGGTGGTTTATTGTCTTTGACTCCTTCATCCCAAAGTCTGTAGAATGCAGAGCATTCATTATGTCTGCCCTGTCTAAACTTCTTCCTTCACCAAGCGCTGCAGACATGACCAGTCTGTCAGCTCTTTACTCCGGCATGTCTGATTTATACTGCAAGATAGTTTCTTGAGGCAGGATAAAAACAGTATTTAATTTCCAGTGGACTAATGAAAGGATGATGCCCAAGAGAAACCTTCAGATAAACACAGACAAGAGGCCAAAGGTGCTGTTTAATTCCATCCAGATCAGAAGGATTGCACTTCCCATAGGGGTTCCAGAGCTTCCTTTCAAAGGATAAAGAATAGACCTACAGCCTCCCACCCCAACAGACATTTTGTAGGAGGCCACTGGTCAGGGGTGTTTCCTTCAGAGTCAGAGTGCATATGTCTGAAAGGCAAGAAACCAACAGTCTGCATACAAATAGGCCAGAACTGTAAAATGGAAGTACACGCAGTACTCAAGTTCTGGATCAAGACCAAAGTCCAGGTGTGGACGAATAACCAAAATTTTCCACTGAAGTGTACAGCTGGTGAATGCTTAAAAAAATAGACGAAGAAAAGGATTGCACAGGATAAAAGGATGTGGAGGAATGTAATATGAACCGTCTGTGACATATAAATAGCACAGTAGAATGCTGATGAGGATAAATTGTTAATTATACTGTTCTTAACAATTTATTTCAATTTTTCAGATTCCATTGATGGTAGGCTTCAATAAAACCATTGAATATTTCCATGTTTCAAATTTCATTGATGGTAGGCCTCAATAAAACCATTGAATATTTCCATGTTTCAGATTCCATTGATGGTAGGCCTCAATAAAACCATTGAATATTTCCATGTTTCAGATTCCATTGATGGTAGGCCTCTATAAAACTATTGAATATTTCCATGTTTCAGATTCCATTGATGTTAGGCCTCAATAAAACTATTGAATATTTCCATGTTTCAGATTCCATTGATGGTAGGCCTCAATAAAACTATTGAATATTTCCATGTTTCAGATTCCGTTGATGGTAGGCCTCAATAAAACCATTGAATATATCCATGTTTCAGATTCCATTGATGGTAGGCCTCAATAAAACTATTGAATATTTCCGCAATGAGCTGCGACGATCCCAGCACAGTGAGAGAAACTTCCACATGCCAGAAAAATTTCAAGTCTGATGCCTTACTCATATTTCATGATGCACAAGAAAGAAAATGTTGACCCATTGCCTGTTTTTGTTTGTAGCATGTTGTACAATAATTTATTATTTGATTTCTTTGCTACCACACTTTGATAATTTTGTTCATGCAAATGGTTCGTTATTGTATAGTGATTTTTGTTTTGTTTCATTATGCTGTTAAGTCAAATCTCACAGTGTGGAATGAATTCATAGGCTGTAATTTTGCAGCAAAGTCCACTGTAGCCCACACTGATGTGGTTTATCATAATAATCCCTGTATTTCATCATTTTGTGAACAGTAATTCATTGTTACATTATTACCTTCAACATAACAATAATAGTGGTTAGTTGTTACCTTATTTCCCATCGCCGTGGGCTGTAAGTCCCATGTCTTCTCATAGCGCAATAATACACTATCGTCTGGAACGGTGTCAATAATTTCCCTATTCATTATTAACAATAATAATAATTGTATACTGATTCATCACCTTGGGGTGGGGAAAAGTATTATAAATTCAGGGCTTGTGCTGGAACCCACAGGAGCATAGAAATAAAGGAAGACCAAAAAAACACATGGAAAAGGGAACTAGAGAATAAAGTTAAAAAGATGGGGAGAGCTGCATGCGATAGCAAAGGACAGAATGACTTGGCATGAAACATGAGTTGGTTAAGGGCCTATGCTCCACTGGGGGTTAAAGAGGCAGAAAAAGAAGAATTCATCACTTTACTGCCATTATTCCCCCCCCCCCCCCCCCCCCCCCCATGTACATGGTGATTCACTGCTGCATGATTTCCTCCTTGTCATTAACCAATGCCTGTAATGTCACACATCCATTCACAGCGATGCATTGCACTCAAGGAAGCAAGGAAAGGTCAAAGGTCAACACTGTGGACATTTAAATGCATAATGAAAAGTCGTGAAAGAAATTTAAGCCTGTGGTTCCAAGAAGCCACAAAACTAACACAACTGGGTGGGTCCAAATCCCTATATCTGTCCCTTTTCTGACTGCGCAAATGTTTAGGAGGTGGGGGCATGAATATATTAACTAAAAATAGCATTTAAGGTGTTTTTCTGTGAACCATATGGCTTTTTATAGTCAATTTGACATCAGATTTTCAGCTTTATAAAGTCAATTTGACCTCAGATTTTGCCATGAGCCCCAATGATTACAAATATAGATAAGTAATTAAACAAAAAATATATTAGTAACCTTTGTAAGATTTGTTTTTTGCAGGGGACTTCTGTGGAGCTATGCTCCCCCCCCACATTTTTTTAAAAAGCAATCCTGGGGCAACATGGTCAGCTCATAGCATGAACTGATTATAAGTGTCAGAAAAAAAAAACATATTCTACATTCTTTGGGTATGTCACGAGAAGGGGAAAACTGGAGCATGTGATTTTTGGGTTCCAGGGACCATTTGAAAGGTGGGGGGGGGGGGGGAAAGAATCGTCCTGTTGCTTGCCCTGACCAATCATGTCATAAAAAAATGACTAATTAGAAGCTTGATGAAATCAGATATATGTCCTGAAAGTTGTAGACATCACAGCCTAGCTGTAAACTACAACCAGCGTGCCAACCAGCCCTTTAAAGAGTAAACACAGATTCACGATAGACAGATGCCTGCTAATTAATATTGTTTTTAAATTTTAAAAACTTCAAATTCATCTGTGTTTTATAATGGCAGATTCATGACAACAGGAATGTTGAAAAGTTGAGTTGAGTCAAGAATTGACATCACAGCACTCAGGCATTCCCCATGCATGATCCCTCCTCATCTTCAGCAGCCAGCTCAGAGTTCCAATACTGATAGTACTGGTCACAATCTGGTTATATATCTTGCCTTTCCTCTGAGTGTAGTGAGTCGGCCAGACCCTCTGGTTACACCTCATTCTCTCCAGGCCATAATCTTTTTTTCTCTACTGATTCCGTTGTTTGTTCTCAAAGGGCCTTGGCTACAACTGCCTTGTCATGTATCAGTTCACCACCCAGTGGTGCAGATCCAGCCAATCTGTCTATCTGTTCATTACCCACCACACCGTCATGGGGAATGCTGGATAAGAGGAGACCAAGTGAGAAGATGTTGAACAGTTTGACATTGTGTGGATAATAATAATAAGAGAGTTTTTCCGAGTTACCTATGTATTGCATTGGCAGACAGAAAACTCAAAACTAGCATTGGTTCAGTCAGCTCTTCACTTGTTCAATAACATGATTTTAATGTGTCAGATATCCAGATCATCATCTGGATCCTCTTCGTCAAAGTCGTCTACGTCGTCAGGCTGGTAGAAAATTCTTCCACTTGATGCTTCAGAATCGCCACTTCTGGAGAAAAGAAAGAATGCGACCTTGATGAAAGGAGGTTTTGGGGTATTTTAAAGGGATTATAAAGTCTGATGGGAGATTCAGATTAGAATCCTCGGTAAGGCTGGGAATTTTTTTTGTTGGGGTCAAAAATAAAATCCTAAACTGCACAGTCCGTGGCGATAGCACTAGTCATGAGGCCCTAAATCCTCAGGCTCAAATACCCCCCCCCCCCCCCAAATACAGGCAGTAATATAGGTGTATTTTGAGACAGTTTATAAAGTCTGACGTGGGGGGGGGGGGGGGGGGGGGGGCATATTCCTATTTGATGCTAAGACTTGCTAATCATGACTAGAGATTGGACAAAAATACAGCAACACTGCTCTTTTACTCAACTTATTTTGCATATTCCTAGCATTATCACAATCATTTGTAACATATTTATTCCTGCTGATTCTGATCTGAAAACCAGCCTGCACCACGTGCCTGTCACAGACCAGATTTCAGTTATAAATAACTAATCAACATTTATATATTTTATGTACTGTTTTAAGTTTATATACACTATATAGAATAATGGAATACATTACAAAATATTAACTTTGATGTTTCATTAATATCAACTTCCATTATAACTGTCATTCATAAACTGGTGCCTGCACAGAACAGAAGGAATTATATAGTATGGCAAAATCAGCTTGGGAGACAAACAAGTTCCAGTGAATCAAGACACTGTATGCTCCACATAAAACCCCAAGTAATTTTATTTCTACACAAAATCAATATTTTTTATTTGCCCAAAATGTTACTTATTTAATCATTTTTCTGGTTAGTATTTTATATCTTCCTTTAATTCGTTAAAATCTGTGTTAGATACTATAAAGCCCATCATTTATTCTCCGAACACATTTAATATATTTTATTCTCCACCAAACCCATTCCCCCCCTCCCCACACACATATTTTATTCTCCACCAAACCTATTCTCCCCCCTCACCACACACATATTTTATTCTCCACCGAACCCCATTCTCCCCCTCCCCACACAATTTTATTCTCCATACAAACTCATTCTCCCCCTCCCCACACACATATTTTATTCTCCACCAAACTCATTCTCCCCCTCCCCACACACATATTTTATTCTCCACCAAACCCATTCCCCCCTCCCCACACACATATTTTATTCTCCACCAAACTCATTCTCCCCCTCCCCACACACATATTTTATTCTCCACCAAACCCATCCCCCCCCCTCCCCACACACATATTTTATTCTCCACCAAACTCATTCTCCCCCTCCCCACACACATATTTTATTCTCCACCAAACCTATTCTCCCCCCTCACCACACACATATTTTATTCTCCACACAAACCCCATTCTCCCCCCCTCCCCACACACATATTTTATTCTCCATACAAACCCCTAGATGCTTTATTTGCCCAGATGTTATGTTAGTTATGTATTCAATTGTTTTCCTGTTTAGTACGTCAAGCCTTCCTTTATTTCATTCATACAAAGGTGTATTGGATACAGTAATACACATAAGGAGGATACCCCCCCCCCCCCCCACCATGTATTCCACACATCTAATTCAAATGACAATCTACCATTTGCTATGTTTTTATTTAAAGTTCATGTGTGTCTCATAAGTATAATTACCTATCACTTCTCTTTTTTGTTTTCTTTATAACTTCTACCCTTCCTTTAAAAATCAAAAAAAAAGGTACGAAATTGTCACTGGAAGTTGAATCTCTATATGCATCTTTAGATATGTGTCTGGTATTGTTTGCTATATGTGGCGTCCGTGGCTTAGGCACTGCGAGTCCGACTCGTAATTCCAACGTACCGCGATCAAAACCCACTGCTGGCTGTGTGGATTTTTTAACACGGTATGGGTTGTCGCAGGTCGACCCAGCCTATAATGGGTACCAGGATGGCTGTCCTGGGGAAGTAAAGACAGCCGATGTAATGCTGACCACTTTACCCACTTAGTGCTGATTGGAACAAAGCCGGACAAAAAGACCCCGGGTCCCAGGTTGATCCAGCCTTAAATGGGTAACAGGTACAAGTCCTGGAGAGATAAGGCGGCCAGAATGATGTTGAAAACATCACCTAGCTAGTCTTGACTGCTCAATAAAATATAGATCTAGCCCTATACATATGCCCAATCCGCCTGAAGGCGTGAAAATGGTCCTTTATGCCTGTCTGTGTAACAATAACAGTGAACTGTTGGGGAAACGAGAAGAAGAGATGAGCTTTAAAAAACCAACATTACAATGAACAAAGGGCTTGGTAACGAGCCTTCATTAGCAAATAAATATTACACAATAAAAGAGAAAGAATTAACGCTATATTAAAGGCGTTATAACATACAAGTATGTAATATAATGCAGAACAAGTCAAGCACCTCCCTGTGGGTTAAAGGTCCCCATTGTGAGGAAAACAAGAAAATACTTCTCCAATGAGCATGTCACAAGAGTCGACTAACTGGGGGGCTTTCTTTAAGGTCAGACTGCATCTGCCTGAGAGGCAAGGAACCAACAGTCTACATAAAAATAGGTCATATTAGGGGACATTGTAGTTACTTCAGCAACATTTCCTTATTTATAATTAACCTGTTGTGCGTTATTTCTTGTGGCTTTTTGTGTGTCCTGACGAAGACTTGTTGCAGCAACACCAGTGGCTCCCTTTGTCTATGGCTCCCTTTGTCAAGCATCTAGCTACTATGGTACACTGGCTCCCTTTGTCTATGGCTCCCTTTGTCAAGCATCTAGCTACTATGGTACACTGGCTCCCTTTGTCTATTGTTTCCTTTGTCTATGGCTCTCTTTTGTCTATGGCTCCCTTTTGTTTATGGATCCCTTTTGTCTATGGCTTCCTTTTGTCTATGGATCCCTTTTGTCTGTGGATCCCTTTTGTCTATGGCTCCCTTTTGTCTATGGCTCCCTTTTGTCTATGGCTCCCTTTTGTCTATGGATCCCTTTTGTCTATGGCTTCCTTTTGTCTATGGCTCCCTTTTGTCTATGGATCCCTTTTGTCTATGGCTCCCTTTTGTCTATGGCTCCCTTTTGTCTATGGATCCCTTTTGTCTATGGATCCCTTTTGTCTATGGCTCCCTTTGTCAACTGTTATTTTATAAAACTAATCTAAACAGTGTTTTCCATTTGTTTACATGTTCATATCTCTACCACAGTTCAACCATCTTCATTTTACAGTTGGAAGAATAATTTTCCACATGTTAGGGTATACTATCGACCGATCAATTTGTCCCCTCTGGATTGCTCTTAAAGGTTTACCACTACCATACTTATACTACAAGGCTCAGCAGAGGAAAAGAGGCAGACCAAGAAAAACCTGGATATAGAACATGATTTGACTGGACAGGCCTTAGGCATGCAACCATGAGGTCCATCATGTTTGACCATCAAAAGTGGAGAAAGCTGATCAGACAGTCAACAGCAACTGGTGACCTAATGACACGCACTGTTACAGGATGATGAGAAAACCATACTAAGATTTAAAAATGTCAGTCTGTACGGCAGACCAACAAGGCAGATGCCAGATACCTCGTTCAACCTCTAGAGATGTTACAATTAGAGCTCCTCTAATGGCCAGGTGTCACCTTCAGTACTACTGCGGATAAAGTACACTAGTTATTGAGGCATATACAGTGCTCGCTCCATATTTCTGAAGATGGGTGATGCATTCGACAGCTACATTTCCTGGTGATTTTCAGAAGAAAAGATTTAGTGTACCAGATTCGTTAAAACAAAATCTCGCCTCATTAGAAAATTAAACAAGTGATCAGAGTGTCAACATGCTGGCCACTGCGCCCTCCCTGATCCCTGTTAATGTAATAGAAAATCTGTAACCCCATCACCCTGAGAATGCTAAATCTGGTCACTTCCCACTGTGATACAGCCCCATAAATGCAGATAAATCGCCAGTTCTAAAAAAGTAATTAAATGCCATTTGTTTTATATGTGTGCCTGAAATGTTTAGGAGGCTTGCCTGTGAATATATAAACTAAATAACAGCATTTAGAGGGATTTCCTTGTGAATAAAAAGCCTTTTTAAAGCCAGGGTGACTAAAAATGTCTCCGTAAACCTCAGTGATAAAGGTCACAAGGTCACTGCATGAGTCACCTGATGCACATTTGTTTTAAGAGCTGGGGAATGCATTCCATTTAATGCTTCACTTTTTGTTTACTGTTTGCTCCATTATATACATTTAAAAAGCAAAATTGATAAATACATTTTGAAGCCATTTATTAGTTATCTGTTTAAAATAGTTTATTTTGTTAGGAAATTGGCATAGGTTTATAACCCATTAGTTATAGCATTCACGGGGTGAAAAGGTTCAACTTGAACAAATAAACACATCTGTTATAAAAATGTGTACATGTTATGTTGTGAACTGAGTACTTGTTAGTGTGTACTGTTGACCCTAGGCAACTTAAACTCATTCTGTATGTATTCAGTTCATCATTATGTAGCAGGTCTTTTGCAGAATATCACTCTCATCACAGCCTACCTGAAAGAAACTCTGTCTCTAGCCAGATCCCTACCTTGGTGTACTTCTCTCATTTCCAAGGTGTCACTTAGATCCTATGCCCACCTCAGTTCTGTTCAGCCCCTACCCCTCCTTGCTGGTACCATGCCTTCTGATACTATTCTTTCCAATCAGCTCTGGTACTTGATAAGGCCAAAATTTTTCAGCTTTTGAGACAAGATGCTGTTGACTAGCCAATCTTCCTTGATGTTCAGATCTTTGAGGATGTCAATATTTCTTTTCTTGTTGGTCCATGGTATTGTAAGCAGTTATTACAATATAAAGGCTACGGCTGGTTCTACAATGACACACAATGCAGGTAACTTTTAGGAGACAACTCAAAGAGGCAGAACAAGTAGAACCTTCGAGTATAAAAGAGTTTTGCCATATTTGTTTCCACAGTAAGTGCTGTGCATGGCAGTGATAAGCTTGCTTCTGTCCTGTACTGGACCAGCCATAGCAAACGCAGTGTCTGCAAGATAATCTACACGCTCACTGCCTCAAACACCTGCCTTTAAACAACAAGCTTACCCATCTTTAAGGTATGGCAGCTTCACTTTACTCCGAGCATCCTTTTCAGCATCTGTTAATGACAAATTGAAGGGCAGCTTGCTGGTCAGATCATCCTGAAATTTGAAAAGAAAAACATCAGCCAAAACACAGATGTTAAAAAAACATTCATTTACAGTGAAAGAAAAAGAAGAGAGTCATTTCAATAAAACCCACTCATAATGGAAATGAGATTACTTTGTAACCGTTGGGTGCCCTTAAATAACTGTTATACAGTCGGTCAGCTTTCTGAAGGGCGTTTATTTAAGTCACTGGGTGCTAAGCAATCCCAGAGCCAAAAAAAAAAGACAGTGAATGAAATGGTTAATTTTATTTTATACAGTTTGCAACATCTAGCAATTAACCATTTAAAATTGCTGACCTATTTCCTGAGCCCAGACAAGAGGAACACTTTGAACAGCATTTGAAAACATGTACATTTCACTACAGGGAATTGGGACAAAGGGCGAAAGCTGATGCACCGCTTGATTGATAACAACCACAACATTCCTTACAACACGAAAGAAAGAAATATTAAAGGGTGACATACAAGAGAGAAACATAAAAACACACTAAAATCTAATCTTCATTTCTACTTTGTTCCTACTACCTTCTCAAAGTATAACAATCAATATTTATTATTTCATGAATTAAATTCAGCTAACATGTCTCCAACAGAAAAAAACAATATTCCATGTTAGACTCTTTTAAATAGGATATTTTAGTGGAAGTTTACATTAGAAAATTTAAAAAGTTGTTCATCATCATCATAAACCACTTCTGCCGTTAGGGGTCGTGGGGAGGAATAATTTGCGATCCAGTGCACGTTAGCTGCCACTGGCTATTGTCATGCCGTACAGGCGTAGTGTGTCTAATGTTGTCATGCCGTAAAGGCGTAGTGTGTCTAATGTTGTCATGCCGTAAAGGTGTAGTGTGTCTAATGTTGTCATGCCGTAAAGGTGTAGTGTGTCTAATGTTGTCATGCCGTAAAGGTGTAGTGTGTCTAATGTTGTCATGCCGTAAAGGCGTAGTGTGTCTAATGTTGTCATGCCGTAAAGGTGTAGTGTGTCTAATGTTGTCATGCCGTAAAGGTGTAGTGTGTCTAATGTTGTCATGCCGTAAAGGTGTAGTGTGTCTAATGTTGTCATGCCATAAAGGCGTAGTGTGTCTAATGTTGTCATGCCGTAAAGGCGTAGTGTGTCTAATGTTGTCATGCCGTAAAGGTGTAGTGTGTCTAATGTTGTCATGCCGTAAAGGTGTAGTGTGTCTAATGTTGTCATGCCGTAAAGGTGTAGTGTGTCTAATGTTGTCATGCCGTAAAGGTGTAGTGTGTCTAATGTTGTCATGCCGTAAAGGTGTAGTGTGTCTAATGTTGTCATGCCATAAAGGTGTAGTGTGTCTAATGTTGTCATGCCGTAAAGGTGTAGTGTGTCTAATGTTGTCATGCCGTAAAGGTGTAGTGTGTCTAATGTTGTCATGCCGTAAAGGTGTAGTGTGTCTAATGTTGTCATGCTGTAAAGGTGTAGTGTGTCTAATGTTGTCATGCCGTAAAGATGTAGTGTGTCTAATGTTGTCATGCCGTAAAGGCGTAGTGTGTCTAATGTTGTCATGCCGTAAAGGTGTAGTGTGTCTAATGTTGTCATGCCGTAAAGGTGTAGTGTGTCTAATGTTGTCATGCCGTAAAGGTGTAGTGTGTCTAATGTTGTCATGCCGTAAAGGTGTAGTGTGTCTAATGTTGTCATGCCGTAAAGGTGTAGTGTGTCTAATGTTGTCATGCCGTAAAGGTGTAGTGTGTCTAATGTTGTCATGCCGTAAAGGTGTAGTGTGTCTAATGTTGTCATGCCGTAAAGGTGTAGTGTGTCTAATGTTGTCATGCCGTAAAGGTGTAGTGTGTCTAATGTTGTCATGCCGTAAAGGCGTAGTGTGTCTAATGTTGTCATGCCGTAAAGGTGTTGTGTGTCTAATGTTGTCATGCCGTAAAGGTGTAGTGTGTCTAATGTTGTCATGCCGTAAAGGTGTAGTGTGTCTAATGTTGTCATGCCGTAAAGGTGTAGTGTGTCTAATGTTGTCATGCCGTAAAGGCGTAGTGTGTCTAATGTTGTCATGCCGTAAAGGTGTAGTGTGTCTAATGTTGTCATGCCGTAAAGGTGTAGTGTGTCTAATGTTGTCATGCCGTAAAGGTGTAGTGTGTCTAATGTTGTCATGCCGTAAAGGTGTAGTGTGTCTAATGTTGTCATGCCGTAAAGGTGTAGTGTGTCTAATGTTGTCATGCCGTAAAGGTGTAGTGTGTCTAATGTTGTCATGCTGTAAAGGTGTAGTGTGTCTAATGTTGTCATGCCGTAAAGGTGTAGTGTGTCTAATGTTGTCAATCCATATATACCGTGGCCGTCCTCTTGCTCTTGCAGCTGATCTTCTAAGATGTAGTGCTTGTGTTGGTATCTGATCTTCCTGCATTCTAATGAGATGGCCAAATCACTTGATCTGCTGTTTCTCGATGAATCTATTACAAGGTGTCATTCCCACAATTTGCCTGATAGTTTTTATTATTCACTTGATCCTATAATTTTAGTGTGCCGGATTCGAACCTATTTTACTTGGTCTCACTGCAGCAGCTGGTCACACACACAAACTCTGTAGCTAAAATACCCCCCCTCTCCCGAATATAAAAAAACACTGGCAGGTAAAAAAAAAAAATAATATGAAATCAAACCTATAACCTTCACAACATAACTCTTACAGATTAACCATTTTGTTATGGAAAAACCTCCAGAGGAAAAAACAAGCAAACTATGTCAAACAAACCTGAGGTTTGTGCTGAGATGAACCGTCCTGAGATGTAGCACTGCCAAAGTTGTAGATGTGAAAGCTATCATCTGTGTAAAAGTATTCCCTCTGAAAGTAGAAAAACAAGAAGCATAGTTACAAGACAAGCTAAAAGTTTCATTTTGGTTCAGGATGATTTAAATTAAACACAGATAACTTCATAAGGACTTAGTCTCCTATAGATCATAGAAGGAGTACTGAGTACAGTGCACAAACCTTTTAGCACAGGGGAGGATCCAAATTACATGCACACCAAACATTTTCTCACTAAGCATGCATTTTTTCCCTGGCAGGTTTTCATATTATTACACTTAGCCTGGACAGTCTATTTTTACTTTCAGCCCCTGAGGGATTTTAAATATTTATAAAGATCCTCCAAGTTCCTCACCCTTGTTCATGAAGGCTATACATTAGGACTCCCTCCCCCTAGAGCTCCAGGAGTGGGAAGTAAACCATCCTGTTCTTATATATATATATATATATATAAAACAGCTCTCACATGGACACCAGAGGAAAGAGAAAGAAGGGGCGCCCAAAAACAACATGGAGACAAACGATGGAGAGTGACCTGAATGCGGCATCTCTGACATGGAAAACTGCATTGAAGATTGCACAGGACAGGAAAGTCCTCTCTGAAGCCTCATGTGCCACTAGGCATAAAGAGAATTGATGATTTTATATATAAATATGCCTAGTGGCACATGAGGCTTCAGAGAGCACTTTCCATGTTTTTCCATGTCAGAGATGCCATATTCAGATCACTCTACATCATTCGTATATATATACATATATATATATATATATATATATATAAACGCCCAGCTCGCTAGCGTAGTTGGCTAAACCAGATTGCGCAGTGACCGGGTGACCAACTCCTTGTGGTCCGGGTTCATGCCCGGCAGTAAGCAGAAAAGCCACATTTCTCCCAGATTTACGGTATTTATCATGGAATCTAAGTTGTACCCCACCAGGACATCACACAAAGCTATAGACACCCGGTGACACAAAGTGCCACCATGCAGACGAGGATCACCCCTGGATAGGTCCCAGAAACCCCTTTCAGCCTTTAGACCATGTTTATGGCCAGGCTATGTTCAGGGCCCCCCAGCAAAAGCCAGGGTGGGGCTTCAAATAACGAAAAATTGGGGACGACTAGATGTTAAAACAGTGTTTAACTGACTAGTCTATTCTATATCTATAAGTCTCAAAAAGTCAAAAGCTAGCACTGTGGAAGAGGCAGTAAGTGGCCAGGTACTTTCAGTAATCTTTTTTGTTTAGCTTTTGGCCTGGTTATAATTTTTGAATTTTCAATTAATCTTCTTCTTCTTCTTCTTTGCGTTCACCAGCTGTAAACTCTGGCGGAAGGTTCTGGTTGCTCATCCACTACCGAACTGCAGTCCTGCTCCAGAACCTGAGTGTTGCGTGTGCATCAGTTTTACAGATCTCCTTCTCTTGAATACAGACTGTTGGTTCCTTGCCTCTCCGGCAGATGCATTCCGACTTCAAAGGAAGCTCCCCAATGAGTCGACTCATTACGACATGCTTTTGGGGAGGCAGTGGGTCTATTCTTGTTTTCCCCACAATGGGGCCCCGGAACCCACACGGGGGTTTCAATTAATGTTACGACCGTAAATAAAGTTGTGATAATAGCTTAAAATAGCTGGCCTTTAAACTCTAACAATTATGAAAATCCAAAGGTAGAAAACTCTTCCACCAAGACCCAAAAAAAAAAGACTGTAAAAGTCAAGGTTACCAATCCGTTAGGCCATATTTAAGGCCTGGCTATATTTAGGCCCCCCTGCAAAAGCCAGGTTGGGGCTTCAAAATAACTAAAAATTGCATTCCACATGGGGACAACGCTTTAATCAATTTATTTTGTTAAGAAAAACAAACTGCTTATCCCTGGCTAATTTTCTTCTTTGCCTTTGCAAACAATTTCCGGATGTGTGGAATCCGTTTATCACAAACTTTCAATTATGCTAAATGACTAAACGTGTCCCAACTGTATAATTTGATCTGCTTAAGGCAAACTTTTTGTAAATTCTAATACTGGACATTGGTACAACTGTTCAGCTGTTTTCAGAAACTGTGTGCATCGTTGGTGTTAGAATTTGAGTTATTTTCCCTCCAAATTAACATGTAGATGCACAGAAGAAAAAGTGGTATTTTATGGACATAAAAACAATCTAGTAAAACAGGAAATTAAAGTTTAAAGCAAATGAGCAAAAGGTAGACAGTAATACAAATGAGAGGACAGCATCAAGGAATGGACAAAAAAGTAGTCTGAGAAAGTGTGCAAACAGGACAAGAGACAGAATGTGCTAGAGATTCACTGCATTCAACCTTCACTGTGAAGACGGCACATGATTAATTGATGAACAGAAGTTAAATCTCACAGATTTTAACACTTTTCCAGTGGGTCGACAGTGTCTAATACAGCAGGTGTACTGAGCCCCTCCTGTAGAGGCCATCTCTACAACGGTGGGGGCAACATGTTCCAGAAGTCTACAAGTGTTCTGATCATGGACATCTCTGTGTAATAAGGCAACCACTTGAGTAACTTGACTTCCTGTGCGAACAGAGAACAAACTGTTACAATCATGTGATAAGCTCATCAAAGTGGCTTCATTCTACAGACCAGTGCTTGCAGGTGGTGAGTGTCACATACATTTTTTGCCCAGGTTATTCAGGTGTGTTTGGGAATGAGCAGGCAGATAGACTGGCCCCACTTGGAAGTGCACAAGGCAGAGCTGATTTCTAACCTGTGGGACCAGGTAACAGGTGAAATGGAAGATAGGGGAAACCTGTATCTGGAGAGAATAATACAGCTGGGAGTGGCTGTGGTCTTTAGGTGCCACTCGAGACTCAGAGGAAATGCAAGACGAGTAGTTAACCAGATGACAATGGGTACCATCAGTATGAAAATTCTTCGCTGGCTGTTGAGGAGGGAGACGGAGCTAAAATGGACTTGCCCAGAATGCGGTGATGTTAAATCTTTTCCCAGATAAACCCAGATCAAATAACCAATCAAAGCTCCTTTAAACAGATAAAATAATATTCTTCTATGATACAAAATTACAATATTCTAACAGGTTGCATACTTATCATTATAAGAGAATTCAATGCACATATATTATAATATTATACAATCCCCATGTGGCCCCATTTGTGGGGAAGGGGGAATAAACTCACTGCTCCGTAACAAGCATGTTGTAAAAGGTAAATAATTATGGGCGTCAGAGTGTATCTGCCTGAGAGGTGAGGTACTAACAGTCTGCACAGTAATAGGCCAGATTTGTGGAACAAATGTGCACACAACACCTCAAGTTCTGGAACAAGACCAAAATCCAGAGCGAATAAACAAGCAGAACTTTCCACTGGAGTTTACAACTAGTGAATGCTAAGAAGATATATCATGTACACTTATCTAATGAAATTAAATGTAGTTTATCTGACGTGTATTGTTAACATTTTGTGTCGTGAAATGATAGCCATTACGCATCGGTCTGTAAGGCTGATAACCTGTCTTACCTGTAATCTGCACAAAATTCAAACTTGGACTCGCCCAGAAATATATAGTCTCTTATATCTATATATATAGGCCTGTATTGGACAGCATTATTATGTCTGCCTTTTCTGGTTACTTTAACTAAACTCCATTTTTAAATGTATATCTCTTGGAGATATATTAAGGGAGTTATTTGAGGTTTCTTTGAAACCGATTTACTCCTTGCCCCAGTATACAAGGGACTTCTTTTGTACCAACGCCTGAAGTGTCTAAGTGACGCTATTCTCCTTGCCAGCTTCTCAAGCGTCCAGATGTGTTAATCTGTGCCTGTATAAATTTCACTTTTCAAGGCAATCTGGAATGTCTCAGTTTTTACATATGCTTGGGTAAGTTAATTATAGTTTACGAGTACCTAGAATGATGTCTGTAAAGTAGTCACTGCTGTAGAGAAATCAGTATCGGCTGTGTGATCTCACTTAGTTCGACCGTTCTTGATCGCTAGAGTAGCGGATTCGAACGTAGATCTCCCACTGTACAGACTAAATAACTTATGCCCTCAATAAACCACCCATACTGGTAAAACTTAATACCCTTACAAAGATGTACGGTTGAAACTACTAGAGAATCTGTACATACGAAATGGGGACAGAATTGGGTCAGGGCTTTGTTAATCAAAGTATGTGTGTGCTTGACCCAGATCAATGAGTGCTGGGGCGGTTGGGAAAGCTAGTGAATGCAGGTACTGACAGTAAATATTGGTGTCTGTGTGCAGAGTGAGGGGGAGAGGGAGAGTGATATATGTGTTAGACCACTTTATCTATCTCCACTGTATATCTGACTTGCCTTCTCTTGCACTAAACAGACAGATAAATATAGGAGACTTATGTCTTTTGGTCTGGAGAGGCAATCTGAGGAATGAAACAGGAGAGCAAGGGTGGAGTAAGCAAATGTGGGATATGACTGATGCTTATTCTGTCTTTCCTGTCAAGATGTTACCCTCTTGGTGATGACTAATGTTGAGTTATTTTCTTGACAGGATGTATCTTTTGTGAAGAGCTGGCAGAAGTTTCACAGTCCAACCAACATCCACCAACTATAACCCTGTAGTCAATTAACCCATCACATACTTATTGTCACCCAACTACCAATTGAGAAGACTGTCCTCCTCAAGATGGGGTACAATATAACCCAAACATCATCCAGTGCCAGAGCATGTGTGTAACTCAGGGACAGTACTGTGAGTTACTTGTGGCAGCAAGTTCTGTGTACCTATCAAGTTGATGTGTCCTCTATGGTGAGGTACTCTTCCATTACCTGATCCAGTGAGCAGAATTACCAGGGTCAAAGACAGTCGATTCACCCGGAGCGGAGTGAGGCATCAACAGTGGAACTGGGATAAGTGACAATTATGTCTCAATTATGCCATATTCCCCACAGCTCCACTGGATTCCAAGGATGAACATATGCTTCTTCCAAGACTGTCTGACTGTTTAACTTTGGTTGATTATAGTCATTGTATTCTGGAATCCAGCTGTTGTGTTTTGACATCTACTTCACTATTTTCTATTTTGAATATTATACTAAATACATGCATTCATTTTCATGGCTGACTTAGGTTTCTCTATGTCACCTTTTTAAGTGTTTAGCAGTTGTATGTATATGTATCTTCATTATATGTGTTAACATGGTTATGATAATGAACTATCATAACCTGGGGGCTTTCTTTAGTAAGTAGTGGGGGTGTCCAGCCAAGTGTGCCTAGAAATATTGTAGTTATATACTGATATATTTTGTAGTGCCAATACTTGAGTTGCCCTACTCCAGAGATAAGTTGAGCGTATATTGGCCACAGGGAATCCCTTAGACCAGTACGAGCCAAACGACTCAACATAATTATCTCTGAGTGCTGTTGGTTCTGAAGGAGAAATCCTTACATTAGGCACGCGACAGGAGTGATATGTGACATTTTGTAAATAACAGCAGAGACTAGTAAATTCAGAATTTACAGCAGAACATGAGTGCCATTCTGCGTTGTTGTTTGTTAACAGTCGTGTTTGTTCCTTAGTTGGTAGTTGGTAGCTGTGCACATGTGCCACAAGGTAAAATGGAGAAGCATGATGCTAGACTAAATCAGCAGAGAATCAAGCAGGGATGCTAGACTAAATCAGCAGAGAATCAAGCAGGGATGCTAGACTAAATCAGCAGAGAATCAAGCAGGGATGCAAGAACTCAGAAATACTGCAAAGAGCAGCAGAGAGTGATTGCAAGCAAGTGGCCAGAGTTAGTACAATTGAGGACTCGTCCAGGATCAGCACACATTTAAAAGCACATCAAGGCAAGGATGCTTTGAAACTTAAAACTATTACAAGCAAAGTGTCTGTGAAGTAAAGGCAGTTGGCATAAAGTAAAGTTCAGGGTCATTTTTATGCCTTGAGGTGCACAGTAAAGGTCAGGGCCATTTCCATGCCTTGAGGTGCAGATTAAAAGTCATGGTTTTATCAGGCCTTGATGTGAAAAGGTCAGGGTCATTTTCATGACTTGAGGTGCAGGGTAAAGGTCAGGGTCAATTTCATGTCTTGAGGTGTAAAGTTCATGGTTATTTTCATGCCTTAAGGTGAACAGTTCAGGGTCATTTTCATGCCCTGAGGTGTAAAGTTCAGGGTTATTTTCATGCCCTGAGGTGCAGAGTAAATATCAGGGGCATTTGCATGACTTGAGGTGCAGAGTAAATATCAGGGACATTTTCATACCCTGAAGTGCATCAAACATATGGTGTTAATCCGCTAGTGTGTATAATTTTGTTGTTGTCTCTCACAACACGAAGCAAATCAAGACAAAGCAGTGCCAGCCACCCCATCTTATAATGCCATGACCTAGTATTTGTGAAGGATCAACAGGAGAAAGAAAGCAGGAGGAGGTGAAAAAGCAAGAGAAGGAGAAAAACAATAAGAAGAGGAGGAGGGGGAGGTGAAGATGAGGAGGAGAAATGGAACAGGCAGAGTAGAATGAACAGATTTATAGGAGAAGCAGAAGTTGAAAAATAAAAAGAAAAGGAGGAAGAATAGGAAGATGAAAAAAAAAAAGAAGAAGAAAACAAAGAAAAAAAGCTTATAATATCATTACCTGCGGCGATGTTGTGGAGGAAAGAACATGTGATAGGAGTCGACTTGACTAGAAGAAGCATGGAAACTGAATCTATCACAACCCCAACACTGCCTCCAGTACGTGATACTTCACTTGTCACATCAGCCATGAGATCAACATTAGTCCTTCCTATATCTGCTGTTTTTCTTCCATCAATAAGGGTCATCCTGTGAGATGAAGTTGGAAAGTCTCTTTATATATCATGCTGTAAGGAAAACTGTAGCAATATTGATCAAAAAAAGAAAGGAAAAAAACCTCTTTATGTGATCTGTAGAGGGAGATAAAAGCACTTATGCTGATATCTATGTACATTTAAAGTCTTAAACAAACTGGAAGCTGGAAAATAATATGCTCTGTAGGAAGTAGAATTAAACATAGACAAACTGTTGGATGGCTGGGGAAAACCACTACTTTATTTTCCTAGCATATTAGTTTTAAACAACTCACAAACATTAAAGGAAAAATACTGGCATCTGAAAAGTAGTTAGGTAGGTAAGTTGTACCCCACCGGAACATTACACCCGGTGACACAATGTGCCACCATACGGAGAGGATCAGCAGAGGAGAATTCCCGGAAACCGCATTCAGCCGTTAGGCCATATTTATGGCCAGGCTTTATTTAGGGCCCCCGGCACAAGCTGAGGTGGGGCTTCAAAATAACTAAAAATTGCACACCACATGGGGAGGACGAGATCAGCATCTAGAAAGATTTTTTTAATGCATACAAATTATAACTGTCAAATTTTCTGTACATTCAAAAGTAGAATATGGTACACAAACTGGGTCAGTAAATAAAGCAACTGGTCAAATGGATGTTGATATACAAAAAAAAAAAATAGGTTGTATCACACATGGGTAGATAACATCAAGAGATGGATAAACAGCACCCATGGATAAACAGCAGCCTGACAAAGTATACAAATCAGAGCCTGAGTGAGAGAACATGTTGCAGATTCTTTGCAGCCAACTTGTACTGTGCAACAACACCTGGTCAAATGATTTACAGATGAAACATGTGAAATGCAACAATGGATATCTTTGACATCTAGTTAAAAGCGCATCCTTTATGGAACACTACAGCACATTTGCTGGCTGTGTTGGTTTTACTAGGCAATTTTATGTTTAATAGTTTGCCATTGCTTTCTGCACAGTTGGCTCTCGATACCCCTGTCTAAATCAACACAAGGCGGTCTGCTGCCAAATTACCCACAGTATGTCTGACTAGAAACCGACAATATGGTTCAGAGCAATTTAAAAAAAATCTGATCACTGATATAGAAACGGTTTAAAAAGTGACATATTTTAAAACTTACTTTTTCTGAACATCTAGTGGCAGCCAGTTCTTGAAAAAGTCCGGGTGTCGCTCAAAACACACCAGGATTAGTTTATCACATCTGATTAAATAAAACAAGGAAACAGATTTCTGACAAGAACAGAAGCAAAATAATAAATTATGGAACATGCTGTACACATCACTTTGTGCTTGCATTAATGACATCAATGAACATAAAAATAATAATTAACTTGCATGCGGCTATTACTTTGTGGCTGAGTAAGGAATTTTTATGAACACAAATATAACTATTAATTTGTACACATTACTTTGTGCTCTCATAAAAGACATGATCCAACACAAAAATAACAAATAACTTGCACACAGCTGTTACTTTGTGCTTGAGTAAACTATATAAAATGAACTACATAAAATGAGAAAGAAGGTGCAAATGAAGACCTTTCTCTTATCAACAGACGGAGTTAGTTGCGTATCCGATAAAGGATGTCGCAGAACCAACCCCAGCATTTTTTTTTTTTACTGTTGTGGTTTTTCTAGGCCAATTTATGTCCAGTGGTTTGCCACTGCTTTCTGGAAGGTCGGCTTCTCGATACCACTGTCTAAACCAATGCAAGGCACAAGGCCCGCAGCTGGGATCGAACCCGGCACTTCTGCATTACAAAGCACGCTCGCAACGCCTAGGCCACAGACACTGACAACAGAAGGAAAGAATAATCAAATCAATCAGAAAGCCACCAAAACTGACACGAGGATTACCATTTTATGGACAGACCAGAGCAAGTTATTATTTTACGCCTCAGAACAGGACACATTCGACTTTGCAGGTACATGTACACAATATTTAAGAGTGGCGAATCAGCCATTGTACACATGGTCTGGCACCTGAGACAACCTATAATGTCCTCTAATACTGTCCCAAAAGCAACGCATCAAGGCAAAACTTGCGGCCAAGAGAAACATCGGTGCAAGACAAACTTTACGGGTCGCTGAGGGAATTACAAAAGAAAGTTAAGTTCATACTAGAGACAACATTGCAGATACAGATAATCTCTATTTAAAGTGAACAAAAGAAGAAGAAGAAATAAATGAACAAAAAAACGTGTAGACACTATTGTTTGCTTACAAAAACCATGTGTGAATAACCACAAAAATAAGAACACAATACAGATGTAGTTACCTAGTTCCCAGATGATCAATCCAGTTCAGCAGCAGATGTCTGCCTGGGCACAATGCATTATCTGGAGAGAGAGGTAGAAGACAGAAACACATTGTCTGATATTGACAGAATCGAGACATTGTTATAGAAACACTAAGAGGACAGCAACATTTTACACTGCTTTATGTTGTTATTTGGTGTCTGGGGCTAAGGGATAGTGAATACATTTCATAATTCTGACATACCCAAGTGCCAAGTTAGTTGCATGATATAAGGCAATGAAAGGTGATGAACATGGCTGATAATGATAAATCTGATTAGGATGGCAGATAATGATGAATCTGATTAGGATGGTAGATAATAATGAATCTGATTAGGGTGGTAGATAATGATGAATCTGATTAGGATGGCAGATAATGATGAATCTGATTAGGATGGCAGATAATGATGAATCTGATTAGGATGGTAGATAATGATGAATCTGATTAGGATGGCTGATAATGATGAATCTGATTAGGATGGCTGATAATGATGAATCTGATTAGGATGGCAGATAATGATGAATCTGACTAGGATGGCAGATAATGATGAATCTGATTAGGATGGTAGATAATGATGAATCTGATTAGGATGGCAGATAATGATGAATCTGACTAGGATGGCAGATAATGATGAATCTGATTAGGATGGTAGATAATGATGAATCTGATTAGGATGGCTGATAATGATGAATCTGACTAGGATGGCAGATAATGATGAATCTGATTAGGATGGTAGATAATGATGAATCTGATTAGGATGGCAGATAATGATGAATCTGACTAGGATGGCAGATAATGATGAATCTGATTAGGATGGTAGATAATGATGAATCTGATTAGGATGGCTGATAATGATGAATCTGATTAGGATGGCTGATAATGATGAATCTGATTAGGATGGCAGATAATGATGAATCTGACTAGGATGGCAGATAATGATGAATCTGATTAGGATGGTAGATAATGATGAATCTGATTAGGATGGCAGATAATGATGAATCTGACTAGGATGGCAGATAATGATGAATCTGATTAGGATGGTAGATAATGATGAATCTGATTAGGATGGCTGATAATGATGAATCTGATTAGGATGGCTGATAATGATGAATCTGATTAGGATGGCGGATAATGATGAATCTGACTAGTATGGCGGATAATGATAAATCTGATTAGGATGGCAGATAATGATGAATCTGATTAGGATGGCAGATAATGATGAATCTGATTAGGATGGCAGATAATGATGAATCTGATTAGGATGGTAGATAATGATGAATCTGACTAGGATGGCTGATAATGATGAATCTGATTAGGATGGCAGATAATGATGAATCTGATTAGGATGGTAGATAATGATGAATCTGATTAGGATGGCAGATAATGATGAATCTGATTAGGATGGTAGATAATGATGAATCTGACTAGGATGGCTGATAATGATGAATCTGATTAGGATGGCAGATAATGATGAATCTGATTAGGATGGCAGATAATGATGAATCTGATTAGGATGGTAGATAATAATGAATCTGACTAGGATGGCTGATAATGATGAATCTGATTAGGATGGCAGATAATGATGAATCTGATTAGGATGGTAGATAATGATGAATCTGATTAGGATGGCAGATAATGATGAATCTGATTAGGATGGTAGATAATGATGAATCTGACTAGGATGGCTGATAATGATGAATCTGACTAGGATGGTGGATAATGATGAATCTGATTAGGATGGTAGATAATGATGAATCTGACTAGGATGGTGGATAATGATGAATCTGATTAGGATAGCAGATAATGATGAATCTGATTAGGATGGTAGATAATGATGAATCTGACTAGGATGGCTGATAATGATGAATCTGACTAGGATGGTGGATAATGATGAATCTGATTAGGATGGTAGATAATGATGAATCTGACTAGGATGGCTGATAATGATGAATCTGACTAGGATGGTGGATAATGATGAATCTGACTAGGATGGTGGATAATGATGAATCTGACTAGGATGGTGGATAATGATGAATCTGACTAGGATGGTGGATAATGATAAATCTGACTAGGATGGCGGATAATGATGAATCTGACTAGGATGGCGGATAATGATGAATCTGATTAGGAAGACAGATAATGATGAATCTGAATAGGATGGCAGATAATGATAAATCTGACTAGGATGGCAGATAATGATAAATCTGACTAGGATGGCAGATAATGATGAATCTGACTAGGATGGCAGATAATGATGAATCTGACTAGGATGGCAGATAATGATGAATCTGACTAAGATGGCAGATAATGATAAATCTGACTAGGATGGCAGATAATGATGAATCTGACTAGGATGGCAGATAATGATGAATTTGACTAGGATGGCAGATAATGATGAATCTGACCAGGACGGCGGATAATGATAAAATCTGACTAGGATGGCGGATAATGATAAATCTGACTAGGATGGCGGATAATGATGAATCTGACTAGGATGGCAGATAATGATTAAGCTGACTAGGATGGCGGATAATGTTGAATCTGACTAGGATGGTGGATAATGATGAATCTGATTAGAATGACGGATAATGATGAATCTGATTAGAATGGCGGATAATGATAAATCTGACTAGGATGGCAGATAATGATGAATCACTGATGCTAACACAATTTCATGACAGGAGTAAAGCTCAGTAAAGCATATTTATGCTGCCTTCGAGGCCAAGACAAGAGAGACTATAATCAACTTCTCAGGGGAACAAGCAGTGGAGTCGCTGTTGCATCGTAGGACTGAGTATGCATGCGAATGTCCAATGTACTGTGAGGTAGATGGTGATAATATAAGATAACATGATATTAGGTAACTGAACGTCTTGTATGTTTTTTTATAATGTTAAATGCTGAATGAAGAATCGACATCACAGCACTCAGAGCACTCCTATTAGCGCTCCGTCCCCATCTTCAGCAACAAGTAAAGAGTTCCAATTGGAACTGTCCCAGTAAATGTCTAATTGTATATCCCTGTCAACTTTCTCTTGAGTGTGTGTTTTTTTTTTTGGGGGGGGGGGGGGGGGGGAGAGGAAAGGGGGGAGAGGAACCACAATGGAATGAGCTTCAAATTGTTCAGAAAGCAATGGCAAACTAATAATGATTGTGGTGCCTCCAGATTGGAGCTTTGCCGTCTTTAGGTATATCAGCAGGTGAGATACCAATCTGCTCCACTGGAAGCCTGTCTGAAAGCTATGAAAACAATTTTTAACAGCAGACTACCAAATCTGTGCCGGGCGGAAACAAAAATCACCCAGACCTAACTAGTCTAAAATAGCCAGCAGGTAAAGTCATGGAAAACAAAGGTGCTCAGGTTCATGCTGACCATATCATCCATTGAGGGTCAACTGGTCTATTAGTCTAGCAATAGTAATATTAGTCTTGCATCATATGCCCACTCACTGGGCATATGATCATCTTCAACAAGGTACCAGGAAGGAGGGGCAGGGGCCAAACAACCTGAAGATGGGCACAGAATATAATAAGTGACTCCTTGGATATGAAAGTACATAAGATTGGAGAGCTGGGGAGAGACTGTTTCTTTCAGGCAGATAGTGATGAGAGCAACTGTTCTGCAAAGGACCTGCTACACGATGAGGACGATGACCATGTCGAGTGAGACGCTGATGTGAAAAGGGTCCGTTACTGACTATATAACTTTAGCCTGATTAGTAAAGGATCCAGTATGGATTTAGCACAGCCGGAGGTCGACCAAGCAAGTTATAGATAGATAGAACATCCGAGGTCGTAAATACCACCATCTACATAGCACATACCGAAGCTCTCACCCGATGCATCTTCAAAACCTGACACTGAAAGGTAGAACAGGACGAGAGAAGTCAAGGTTCCTTTTCCTACCAGTGGCGCACTAGGCATATGATGCAATACTTATATTTTTACAGACCAGCTGACCCCGTTAGGCTGAACATCACAGCAGCCAGGACATAACCTGATGGGAGCCACCGTAGGATATAACCTGATGGTTATGGCTGTAAAAGGTCTCATGCAGTTCAGTCTGGCTGCAATCTCACTAGATGGATCAACCATTTCATTCTTTGTCAATATAATCCAGACATGGTCTTATTCCAACTTTCTCTCAAATGCTGGTATTTGCAAGCCTGTCTCTTCTTGTGTTGTTATTTCTTGTGTATTAGCAATCAATTACACTACTGCCGGGTTGCTAGGCCAATTACATGGTGGGGCAGGAATCAAAAGGTTTCCGGTTCACATCTGAGACTTTTTTCTTCAAAAATGACCTTGGCTCCCAGTTTACTCAGCCGCAAATGGGCACGAGGTAAAGTTCTTGGAAGTAAAGGAAACCATCATGATGTTAAGCACATCACATGACACACTGAGAACTGATTGGTCTATCAAATGTAGGTCTAGCCCTATATGCCCAATAGGTCTGAAGGCGTGGAAAAGGCTCCTGTTGTTTTACATAACCTGGTATTCACTTTAAGCTAGGTCAACCTGGGGTCAAAGGTCAAGAAAAAGAAAATAAACGGAGCCTGTATGTGGAACTGAAGCTCATTTATAAACACTTACATTTACCTTGTAACAGAAACAGTGATCAACTCTATTCTGATAATCTAAACACTGTATAACCTTATACTGATAATATAAACAATAATACTTTATTTTAGGATTGGTTCTTTTTAACTCTTTAAATTCTATAAGTTTCACTGCCAAAGATGATGCATATATTTTTTATCTCATGCATTTATTGGACAGACTGAAACAGAGTAACAACTCTGACAATGCAGATTTGTAACAGTTGGTGCAAAAACATAAGTTAACATTTTGCAAAGTTAAAACTGCTTATAAAAGAGAAGAAATGCAATTAACTAGGATGAACATTTTCCTCTAAATGGTCTTCTAAGTGGTCATGATTTCTTTTTTTTACTGTCCTATTTCTAGACTAAATAAATGCACACCTGTTACAAGTATCAGACTGGTCTTCTCCACTCCTGTCAGCAGATCCTGTAGCATTTCTGGAAAAAAAGAAAAAGAAACAGACAACATAAATTTTACAACAATGAAATGTTATAAGTGTAACCTCAGTCAAAAATTCAATCAATCAGGCGCTGTCTCAACATTGGAGACTGGCTGCAAAAATGTCCAACTCTCTGAATCTTGTCTTGATTGTATACTCAGACCGCTGTTTATCCACCTCTTGATGTTTTCAACCAACTTGTATCGCTGCTAATTTGTAACCCTTTGAAAATAAAGTTCGTTCGTTCGTATCTTGCTCTCAACTTTCCACTCCAGTATGGTTTTTAAAAAAAAATGTTATGACTGGTTATATTCTCATACATTCATTCAATCATTTATTCACTATCCTGTTGTGCCATTATATGTCATACAGGGCTCGCAGTCTATTCCTCCATTATGATCTATCATGTGCAGTCAATTTAATATCATGGATAGAATCTAGTCCAGTAGCTTTGGCCTCTCTCATCTTTCATCTTAGGGTTTCTTTTGGCATCCTCACCATCTTAATTCCTTTAGTTCCCAATTTAATGCCTGTTTGATGATTTTTCTGCTGGTTTCTTCTCAGGATGTGTCCAATATATCGCCATCTTCTCTGTCTTATAACTGTTGATACTAGTGGTTGCCCAGACATTTCTCTTTTTTCTTCACTCCTTTTCAATTCATCCTATTTTATTTTAATTTTGTTCTCAGATTTTGTTTCCAAATGCATTTAACTTTTGTTCCATGGCTTTAGTGGTTCTCCAACATGCGTCTGCATAAGTTCAAACTGAAATAACATTAGAATTGAAACCACTTGACTTGGTTTAAAACTATACAATTTAGGGTTCCATATTTTGTTCAGGCTATTAAAAGCTGCGGCTATCCTCCGAATAACAGTCCTAAATTATTGAGGCAGAAAATATACCCTAACAAGGCCTCAGTCACGTGTCAATTGCGCACTACCGGTGATTTCCGCCACCGCCGAGAGTATTCCCCACGCCGCGTGGATTGGGGTTAACTAGATGGCTGGGACTCAAGAGCAGCAGCTACCACATCTCCTGCAGCTTCCTTCATTTTATTTGCTCGTAAGTACTAGCCATCTAGTTTAGCCCCAATCCACGCCACGCGAGCGGTGTGGGGGATACTCCCGGCGGTGGTGGAAGTTGCCGGAAGTTCGCAATTCGGCGGTGGCGTTTTAGTCCCTGGAAGTGCGCAATTGACTTCTGACTGAGGCCCTGTTAGGGTATATTTTCCGCCTCTATAATTTAGGACCGTTATTTAGAGGATAGCCAAAGCTGCTGATGCCTTGTCATTGTATGTCATAATTTCTTTCTCTGCATTTCCTTCACCACTGAAATTACTATCTATCTATATTGATCTGTTTCTTTAATTATTTTTGACCCGAGTGTTACATCTGCTTAATCTCTTGTTGGTGTCTTGAATACATTTATCTTTTCATATCATTTCATGTCACTGCTGTTCTCACTTAGCAGAACACTATCATCAGCAAAATCCAGATCTTCCAACTGTGTGTTCTCCATCCAGTCAATGACTGTGTTTCCAACGCAATAATTTTTTTTAATTATCTATCAATCAATGGTTATGCCAAACAACAGAGGAGATAAAAGGCACCCCTGTTTCACTCCAGAATCAACTTCAAATCAATCATCTGTTCGCACTGCACACTCTGAACCTTCGTACACTGCCTTAATAATATTTATCATTTTCATTGGTTTACCATAGCATTTGAAATTCCCCATAATAATATCCTATGTAAACTATCAATAGCCTTCTTAACCCTTTGGAGACAATGCAGCCGATCTATTGGACTGACACAAAATATTCAAAAAGACGGATGGGCATTATATAATAAAAGCCTTGAGACTGGCTGACAGGTTTTTGTACCAGCCAATCAGATTGGTTCTCGCATTTCTTGCCCATGTGGACTGTTCAATTATGGCTTTCGAAAAAGTTTGATGTGTTCTGTAATTTTACATCAATTTATTTTGGGTGGGGTTACCTGTTCTCAACAATGGCAAAAAGGACTGTAGCATCATAGCAACCAAAACATAGCTGGAGGCAGGAAAAGAAGTAGAATCATGTGCCAGAAGTGTCTGAAGTGCCTCCAAGGGCTTTACTTCCCAAAACACAGGTGTTAGGACTTATTCAAGCTTCATCAATAAAAAATATCACCCAAATTGTTCAGGTTAGTTATGTTTGTTCCTAAGTAAACAAAATAAATTGCTTGCATAAATTATTTCTTCAGAATAGTTAATTTGAATAAATGTTGAGATTTCAGTTAGATTTATATATAGTCTGTTAGCTCACTCAAATTCCTACATGAATATATATATATATATATATATATATAATTCTGTATATGTTAATTATAGCAAACTACTGGACGTAATTTGCCTAGAAAAACTACACAACAGCCAGGGGCTGTTGGGGTTGGTTCTATAATGTCCTGTAAAGGATACGCAACTAACCTTATATGTTGATTAAAAGCTTTATTTTGTATAATTTGTATGTGTGTAAACTAAGAGAATCCCTTCCTGAAGGCAACATCTTTTTAGCATTGAAAATCTAAAAAGGCTCTATCTCCATAGGGTTAATGAACTTCAAAATGAGTTTTTTTTTTCAATAAACCCCTCAAAGATAAGTCTTAGAGTAAATATTTGATCTAAGCAGCTTCTTCGAGGTTGAAAACCTGCTTGTTCCTATCTTAGGATTTTGTTCACTACCTCTTTTATTCTACTGAGAATTATTGTTATAAAAAGTCACTGACATTACTGATAACAACAAGAGCACTATGCAGGAAGCCAAAGAATTATAAGAAACCAACACAGAACTGGTGTCGTGAGCATGCTGCGGGATGTACTAAGGAGGAGATCCAAGCACTTATGGACTAAATGGTTCAATGTGCAATGAGGATAATCTGTCGACTAACTAACTATTACAGCTCTCCTTTAAATAACGGTCGCTAGCTGGAATGCGACGGTCACTTAGTCGGAGTTCACTCCCTTGGCTTCAGTGCAAATACGGAGTGGTAAAGAGGGAATGAAACAAATGATATAGTTACCTGTCATCCTAGGGTTAGGCTTAGGGTTTGGGTTAGGATTTGGGGTAGGGTTAGGGTTTGGGTTAGGGTTAGGGTTTGGTTTAGGATTAGGGGTAGGGTGACACATCACGGAAACGACGGAAGTTTATCGCTCATTACGACATACAGATCCACAGGTCTCACATCTACGGTCGTGGTCAGAAGAACGCAGTCGCTAATGTGAGTCGCAGCGTGTGGTCTACGAGAGTCTTGCGTTGCAAGACCGCGGTTGCTAATGTCAGTCGCAGCGCGTGGTCTAGCTCTAGCAGGCATGTCGACCTCACTTTGTTTTTTGATTCGTGACTTGTCCGCTCTGTATTTGCACTGCAGCCAAGAGAGTGAACTCCCACTAAGCGGCTGTCGCCTTCCAGCTAGCGACTGTTATTTAAAGGAGAGCCACTATTACAGATAACAAAGTAATTCCTTTCCAGTTATTACAGTCAGCAAGATGATCTTGACTGGCACATATTAAGTAATATTATTTTGTCCGACTCAAGTTCTGTTATGTTAACCCACTTTGTAATTGTAAAAGTTGACACCATTACTGTCCCAAAGCTATTTTTAAAAAAATTACATAAGACAAATAGCAACACAAATGACTTCAAGTAATGATTTTACAATATATAGAGAATAGCAAACAAATGCCGTGAAAATACAATGGATGCTGCAATCTCAGTCTGAGTATATAAGTTGTTGAGTTGCTGTGTGTGTACACATTCACAAGGAATGGAATTTGGCTCAGTGCATTCAGTTTTTGGGGAACACTAAATATGGCGAGATCCCACTCTTTTCCACGATATGAGTGACCCTGGCCTCAATGACCAAAAACCACGAGAATGGTTTATATAGATAGTATTGTATTCCAATTAAAAAAAAAGTTTAAGTAGTAGCAGTGCTAGTACTAGTACTACTAACTACTACTACTATCAATTAGAGAATCCGTGTAGACTACACTATTATAGTGACTATCTATACTACACTGTAGTATTAGTAATACTATAGTAACGTAATTCGTCGCTAAAGTTTAGCTAAACTAAAGCTATGCTATAGGATTCGATCTCGAACTTTGTGATTGTGCGAAGCTCTCGGCAGACGGTCAGCTGCTCTGTGGTGAATGACAGAATAAAACTACGTAAAATTGTGTCGACCTACTTACTCTCTTTTAAAAATTTGATTATGATGTTTACATTCTGACGATAAACAGGCAACCTACTTTCGTTTTCCTCTCTATCTGGTTTCTGATGCCGTTTGATACTTTACTTGCTCCTTCTAAAACTTTAAAAACTATTTACCTCCGTTAACCAAGAGTGGCATCCATTTATAAAGGGGAAAATACCGCAACTATATATACTATATAAACTAAGCTTAAATAAGTTTTGAATTCTATTTCTTCATGTCTATGGTTATTTGTTATTTGTAAAGGAGATTTATTTTTTAATTAAATGCAAAAAGGTTTAAATTTGTTTTGTTAAAACATACTAACACTTTTCCGCCAGTCATATTTTTAGATCTGACCGTATCCTACATAAACAAAAATAAACCAGTCGTCTCCCAGAATTGCTCGTTTAGCGGTTTAGTGTTTCAGTTTCAGTTTCCATAATCATGAGTAAAACATTCACTTCCCAGCCTTCGCGCCAAACAAAAACTACAGCAGAAAGACCTGTAAACCGTCGGGCACCTCTAAATCAGCAAGCAGATACTTCCAGCAGGACCGTTGGTACCACCAGAGCTCGCAGTTTGAATATGAATCATCAGATTCAGACCTATCATGGTATGACAGGTATGTGTGGTTTTGTTTGTGCTAGGTTGGTAACCACAAAATATTAGTATTATAAGAGCAAAAAGATCGCCACTTTATTGGACATATCCTGAGAAGAAGTGAGCAGAGAATCACCCTGCAAGCATTAAAATTGGAAATAAAAAGACTGATGTAGCGATGAATGACGTCCAAAGAAAACCAAAACGAACGTTGAGTTCATGAACTTGACGAGAGAAGGCAGAGGTGCTGGACTGAATTCCATCCATGATATCGACAAGATAGAACGGAATGGTGAAATAGACTGCGAGCCCTATGAGACATATTGAATTGTACAGCAGGATAATGTGGATGATAGGTGCTTTATTATTAATCCACAATTTTGCCAAGATTCTGCTTACATCTAAACTACGGTTATTATTAGTTATTAGTTCAGGCAAAAGAAATTGTATCACATTCACAAATGAATAGTCAGTTACAAATGGAGATTTAATTTTTATGAATTCTTTCTTATGCAAACTGCAAGTAAACTGTAAATATGTTTCAAGGTGAGATAATCAACTTCATTTCACTGAGTTTTATTCATTATGGCTCTGTCTATTTCAGTGGAGTGGCTTTTAAGTGGCTGAGTACATCACACAAAGTATGAAAATTACTTTGTCTCCCAATTACTTTTTTAATTGTTTTTCTTTCAGCATCAGGTTTTGAAAAGGTATCTGGTACAAGCCTTGAAGTCGGCTACATAGATGCTGGTGTTCATGGTGTTAGATATTTCATTTGTCCATTGCTTGCATGGATGACCTCTAGCTCTGCTTCCATTGTATCAGACTGACAGGGCTCTCTATCGTGCACTGTTTTGTGGCAGTCTTGACATTTTATCTGTCTTCTTATAATTTTTGTTAGCAAGCTTTTAACCACTGCTAGCTTGCTGTAAATATGTTCTGAACCATTATAGCGAGTGGCTTGATACTGCTTACCTGCTGGCTTGAAGGCCTTTGATTCAAATCCACATTGAGATGGATTTGTATAACAGATCATGTTTCTAGGTTTACCAAGGGGCTCAAATAAATATCAGGAAGTGTCATGGAAAGTAAAGGTGGCCAGAGTTATGTTGACAACATCTTCAACTCCGCACAATTGATGCATAGAAATATCAGTTTGGCACCATGTATCTGAGTACCACTTTTTACTAAAAATATTTAAAATTATAGCATTTAAATTGAGAATATATGAGGAAATCAAAACTGTGATGATAATTGTGCTTCACTACTGAAAGAAATGCCTTCCTGTTTTGGTAGCTGTCACTTTTGACTGTTATGGCATCCTATCTGTCCTATCTCTACTTCTTCCCTTTGTCTCTATGAGTGTCAGTCAATATCATGCTGTTTCACTGGCATTAAGGATTTACCACTGAGTAATTGTTTTTCTGTTTTAGTGTGTGTGTTTTTTAAACGTCCTGTCATGTATAAATAAAAAAATATCACTTTGCTTTGTATTTTTAATATCTATGTAGGTCGCAACAGTGGTTTCAATAATGCACCCACCACTGGCCAACATAATATTGCCACGGATACAGCAGGGAGACTACAGAGTCCTCAACGAACACCAACCTAGTGAGTTTACTCCTTTGACTTTTAATAGTAAATGTAACTGTCCAGTGTTGGACAATGTTGAAAGACTCAGAAAACAATTATGCTGGTTGCACACATTAAAAATTCCTCAGTAGTTTGAAGTCAGATAACCGGCAGGCCATATAGCATAAGCAGCTGCCTAGAACAATTTTAAAAATTATTCAGATTTACCAATTTAAAACAAATAAAAAAACAGCCAATAACTGCCTTTATTACTACTTCTGTGGTGTAGGCAGGAAGGTCTTTGAACCTCAGGATTTACGGCCACATGGCTAGTGCTGTGGCCATGACTGTGCAGGTAAGGATTTTATTTTGCCTCCGACAGGAAAAATCCCTGCCTTCCCGAGGATTCGAACTGCTTGAGAGCTGAGCGTTCCAACCATTTGGCCAGCCGCTACTATGTCTTAAAGTGAGGGAATAATAATAAATAACAAATTAGGAAGAGTTTGGAGGCAACTAAGATGTGGTTCTTGAGACGAATGTTGCAAATACCTTGGAATGCCAGAATAACTAACAATGATTGCCTGTTTGTTTATGTTTATTCAACGGATTAACATCATGGCACACAGGTGTAACCCATAAGTGCTCCTGTCTACTTCTAACTCAAGCCTGAGTCTGAAGAGTCTCAGCTCAGTGCACGAACTCCGTTGCACCAGCGAGGATCCTGAAATACTTTGGGTAGATTTTATAACTACAAATTTTCCCTGGGCAGTGCCGTTAGGCTACTCTTTTTTTTATTTCCAACTGCCAAGAGATTTTTTTACTTGGGCAAAAATACACACAAGCGTCCGATCTTACTAACAAGAGACCAGGGAAAATTACTTGAAAAATCTCAGCCTTTACCGGAGCTTGAACCCAGGACCTCCAGCACTGAAGGTAGATACCAATCCTTGAGACCACTCAGCCCCTAATGATTGCCTGGAAATGGCTAATGAAAGTAGAACATTCTATATAACAATGAAAAGAAGACAAAGTTTTTTAGTCATATGATGAGAAAAGGAGCACCAGATAATATTCTGATGACTGGAAAGATCACTGTTAGAAGAGGCAGACCAAGAGAGATGATGGTGGAAAGCTCAAGACATCAGCATGGAGGAAAATCATCAGCTAAATTGATCCAGAAAACAAAGACTGATATCTGTGGAGATGTGTGAACGCCTGAGCCAGCTAGCAAAGCACTTGATGATGATGAGTAAAAGAATATATGTGACATGTGTCATTGTGGTACGCATCCACATAAACATCTGCTGGTGTTGTAGTTCATGTAGTCTGCTGGGATTCTCCTTGTGGGACCTCAGCAATAATGGTGTCATCTGTATAATCTTAGAGTTGTCCATTGCAAACCAGATGTCTTGCCTACTTCTTTGAGTGTGACTATTTTCCTCATTCTTGGTTCTAAACATTTATGCCACAAATCATGTACATTAAAATACATCTTCCTGTTCACCGTTCCATCCTTATTTTTCTTCTGCTTTTTACTCCGCAATGGATCAGTGAAGCATAGGCCCACAACCAGTTCACTTCATTCTATATTATCGCTTGCTTTCTCATACAGGTCGCTCCATATTTTCCCATCTTATTCACTTCTGTCTCTTACATCAGTTATTTATATTTTCTTCGCCCTTTCCGAGCCTTCTCTGCTTCTTTGTAACTTTCATATATCCTCCGGAAGTAGTCCTTCCCCCCACCAAGTTTTTACGGGCAGACTCTTTATTTTTATCATGATATATCTGTGCATAGTTGGTTGGCTGTTGCCCTCAAGACCAACCCTAACCTAAATTACCTCTTACAACCTACAATGTACAGTGTCTTGATAACAATTCTTTGTTTCCCCTTTAACCTGGGCAACATACTGGTGCATACTATGTTATACACTGCATTTTGTTATTAATACTAGTGTTTGTACATTAAGAGGTAATAGGGAACTGCATGGAAAAATAGGGTGGGTTAAAATCCTATTGTTTCTGAAAATAAATCGTATGCTCTTAGTCTGCTATCATAGTTTATATCTCCTTTGCTGTTTAAGGAATTCTACTTGTTTCACGTACAGATGAAACACTCATTAAATCACAGTTATTCTACAATGTCAAACTCTGTGGTCATGTTTCAGTGCTGGCGGGTACTCAGTGATTCCTCCTAATGAAAGGAAACGGCAGCAGATTAGTCAGAGTAAGTAAACATATTCCATTTTATTGTGAGTTTCCACATCTGACCCACAAGAGCAGTTCTGCAAGAAGACTGTTGGGTACCGATGAAGATTTCAAGAACATTGTTCTGTTTGTGGTCAGTGCTGAAATTTATGCAGAGCAGTTGTTGATCGCTGATGGAGAAGTGTTGAGCTACCAGTGATGTGAAGCTGTGACATTAAATAAACTATAACAGTGCAGTTATGACATTTTTCATTTTTATCATCCAGTATGTTGAAGTATTTTAGCTATGTTAAACAGCATGATGGCCTGGAAAAACCGGTAAGGGAGGGTAAATTTTCAAGAAAAAGTAGTAGAGGCCACCTCTGTGAAGGTGGATAAAGACATTGAAAAAACAAAAAACCATTGGCTAAGAAAGCACATAGAGCTGGAAAATTAGCTACAGATAGGTATACTTTCAGGCGTGCCATAACACGAATGATGAAGTGTAAAGAACCTGCTAACTGGTGATGCTTGATGAAAAAGTGAACTAAGCACAAATGGGTAGTTACAGTAGTTTCAAGTGAAAGTAAGATCATTTTTAAATCGCAAGAATTCTATCTATATCCTCTTCATGTCGCTGTTGACACATCAGGCATTCACAAGTGATCTCCATTGCTGCCGGTCTGCTGCTTTTCTGCCCATGGTATCCAATGTCATTTTACATTCCTTCATTTCCTGTTCTGTTGTCCTTCTCCAGGTTTCTTTAGGTCGTCCACGTCTCCTTTTTCCATCTGCTGTCCACTGGAGAGCTGTTTTTGCCAGAGTGTCACAAGGCATTCTGCAAACATGTCCAAGCCATTTCCATCATCTTACTTTGATAACATTTGCCAGTTATGTACATTCTGTTTTCCTTCTCAGTTCTTCATTTGTGATCTTGTTTGGCCAAAATATTTGTAGAATTCTCCTTAAACATTTATTTTGAAAAGTCTCAAGTTTATGTGTAATTCCCGCTGTCATTTTCTAACATTCACTGTTGTATAATAGTATTCCTAAAATGTTTCTCTTATATATTCTGAGTTTTGCCTTCAAACTATTTCTCTTTGACTTCAATATATTGTTAAGCATGGCAAATGCTTGATTTGCTTTGTTTATTCTTGATGTTACATCCTTTTCAGAATCTCCATCTGGAGTACCTTTACTTCCAAAGTAAATAAATTCCTTAACTTCCTCTATTGCTTCATCATTTAAGATAATTGGATTTTATGTTTTAAAATTATTTCTCATTACTTTAGTTTTACTGGTGTTTATTTTGAATCTTATCTTAAGGGCTGTTTTTGAAAGTCTTTCAGTCTTTTCCTGATTGTAAATTGTAAGAAAGCAGCAGAGAAACTGCTAAATTCCTTTGTATATTTCTCAGCCAGTGGTATTCCTGACAGATGCAAAAGTGGTACTTCAGGCACTCAGGTTTTGAAAATTACCAGGTATATGGACACTACTCTGTGAACTAGGCAACCAGTGAAAGGTAGCTTTGCAGTGGATACCTTCCCACTTTGGAGTTCCCGGAAATGAAAGGGCTGATAAGCTGGCCAAGGAAGGTACAATTAAAGAACAACCGATGTAACAGTCAGAAAGCCACCAAAACTAGCATGAGACTATTCCCATATTATGGGCAGGCCAAAGCAAATCATTATTTTACATCTTAGAACAGAGCACAATCAACTTCGCAAAATTTAAAATTGGCGAATCAGCCATGTGCAAATGTGAACTAGCACATGAGACAACAGATCATGTCGTCCAAGACTGTCCCAGATACAACATTTCCAGACAAAACTTTTGGCCAGGAGAAACATCGGTGCAAGTCAAACTTTACGGGTCGCTGAGTGAATTACAAAAGTCAGTGAAGTTCATCCTGGAGACAGCATTACAGATATAGGTAATTTATTTCAAGCAATCAAAAGAAGAAAGAGAATATTCTTGAATGCACTAAATCAGTTAATCTTTTATATTTACTTAAGGGTAGTTTTAAATAAATAGGTTTTGTAACGATTTTATTTCTTTTTATTCTAAAGTGGCGCAGAGAGAGACAGAAGAATACGAACGGCACAGACAGGCAAATGCTGTCAGACATGTAAGCCATGTTGGAACAGTTGGTAAGTTTTTTCACAAGTCATAAGTGTCAGTTTAATTAACAGGAAGAGGAGTTGCTTGACTCTGTTAACTATGAAGTGGCCATATTTAATATATCTTTTTTTCAAACCTGTACTTTCCCAAAATATAACTTGAACTTTTTCAAAACAAGCTTGTATTTCTCCAAAATATAACTGGCACGTTCCTGAAAGATAACTTGTGCTTTTACAAAACATAACTTTTACCTTCTGAAAACAACTTTTATGTTTCAAAATGTAACCTGTACTTTTGCAAAATACAAGGTCCAACAATTAAGTAATGAGACTAATTCCATGAAAATTAAAATAATCAACATTTAAAGATAACCTGTATTTTATTCAAAGTAAGCCCCTTGTGCATTGATATAGCAGGGGGCACGATCTAACAAACACTGAAGTGACTTCTGTAGTTCTTTTGTTGTTACGGCCCTTAAAAGTCAATGTTACAACCCTTTGGATGTCATAAAAATATTTAAAAAAGCATCCTTTCAATGGTAACTTTAATTTTGGGAATAGAAAATAATCACAGGGAGACAAATCTGGGAAATAGGGTGGATGGTTGAGAACACACACTTGTTTTGGGGGCCAAAAACTCCTGTTTTGATGATGTCTTGTGGGTATTCAACCCGCTGATGTTTTTGGTCATCAGGCAACGAATGCGGTACAAACCTGCAAGCAACATTTTTTTCTTGCCGAAATCGTGCACTAAAATTTTATGAATGGTCTCTCTGTTAACACCAAATTTGTCTGCCATCTTGTATAGGTTCTCTGACCTTTGCAATGAGTTCATCATTACAAACAGAAATTTGGCGTCAAGGTCTAGTTGCATTACTGATCATTTCCACACCAAATTTCAATTGTGAATACCACCTGAAAATCCGTGCACGAAATAAACAATTATCCTCATAAACTTGTTGCATCAATTCAACTATCTCAGTGGCATTTTTTCTGAGTTTTAAACAGAATTTAATATTAACTTTTTGTTCAATGCGGACTACAACAATGCACCTCTGACCAGGTTAACAAAATGGCGGCTTCTTTGTTGTCTGCTTATCTGGCGGCAATCAAAAGTTGCCAGATCATAGATGAAAGTTGCCTCTTTGGATTCCATGCTTTGTTTTGTAGATGGAATTTTTGTCTTGACCATAAGAAAATCAGTCTCATTACTTAATTGTCAGACCTTGTATAATAAATGTTGAAGCAGTTTAAAATTGAGAGGCTCTACTAAATGACACCTGGTTATTTTCCTCGGGGCTTGGTTTCTCTCTGCACACTGCTAGCCACTTAACCAAGAGCAATGCAGTAAGCATGAACCCTGCTACTCCAGGGAATACCCCCGGGGATCTTCATTGAAATAACATGCATGTGTGAGACAATCAGTCCTTAAAATGAGTTTGCAGCCTTTAAAGCGGGAGGCAAAAGACTTAGCTACAGAGACACTCTGATTCCCCCATCCTGTGTATACAGTAAAATTTGTGAAACATAACCTGTGTCTTTTCAACGCTGACTTGTATTTCTCCTAAAACATAGCCGGTACCTTACCCAATTGTTAGGAGTAATTTTCTCCTTGATAATGAATTGGTAATGAGGTTAGATACTAAACATAAATTATTTACTTAAGCTTGGGTGCATGAAATCGAGTGTGAAGTATGATTCACAAAGAATGTGAGTCTAGTGAGCGAAGTGGAGAAAGCATGCCAAATGAAAGAGAACTTAGGTTACGGGCATTGAATGTTCTAGAACACGAGGCAGAGGCAGATTATTTAAGCCTGGAATGATCGAGAATGATCTCTAAATCATAGTCTGTACTTTGCCCAATCATGGCCTGTACTTTGCCCAATCATGGCCTGTACTTTGCCCAATCATAGCCTCTACATTTACCAATCACTGCACTTTGCCCAGTCGTAGCCTTTATTTTGCCCAATAATAGCTTGCACTTTGCCCAATAATAGCCAGTACTTTGCCAAATCACAGCCTGTACTTTGCCAATCATAGTCTGTACTTGACCCAATCATAGTTTGTACTTTGCCCAATCATAGCCTTTACTTTTCCCAATCTCTGTACTTTGCCCAACTATAGCCTATACTTTGCACAGTCATACTCTGTTGTTTGTCCATTCATAGCCTTTACTTTGCCCAGTCATAGCCTGTACTTTGCCCAGTCATAGCTCGTACTTTGCCCAATCACATCCCACACTTTTACTGTTGCAGGTGGTGGTGACATTACAGAGGAACAAGTCAGGAAAGAGCAGGAACGTGCCTTAAGGAGACAGAAGTTGGATAGACTGGTATTTAAAATATTTTCTTACACCAAGAACTTTTTATTAGTGTGTGTGCAAGGAATCATCATCATCATCATTGTGTAGCAGGAGAGCAGTGGGCAGAGAATCACAAAACAAGCACTGAAAAAAGGAAGAAATGTTTTGTTTAAAAGAAACCCTGTGACGAGTAAAAATGAGAGAAGCCAGAGGTACTGGGCCGGATTCGACAGGTGATATCAGTATGGCTGCATAGAATATAACTAAATGGAGGAATCGACTGTAAGCATCCAGATGATGCTGATATAGCTGTTTAAGAAGTGCCAGTTTTTCTGCCTCACACTTGCTGTCAGTTTGTATACCTCACATTTGCTAATATTAGACAGCTGTTTTTCCCCTTTAGATGCCATATTGATATAATTCTTTCGATACATTGAATACATTCTTTATATGAAATGGAGAAATTCTTTATACTAAATTTAGAAATAATGCAGGGAGGACTGCATGGTCTCGAGACATGGTGTCCGCCTAGAGTGCTAGAGGTTCCAGGTTTAATCCCTGGTAAGGGATGGGATTTTTTCACGTAGACTTCTAGTAATTTCCCCTGGTCTCTGGGTAGTAAGATCGGACGCCTGTGTACTTTGTTGTGTACATAAGAAATCCCTTGGCAGTTGGAAATTGAAAAGAGTAGCCTAACGGCGCTGCCCAGGCAAAAAATCTGAGTTAAAAATCTACCCAAAGTATTTCAGGATCCTCGCTAGTGCTACAGAGCCTGTGCACTGTGCTGAGCTTCCTCGGACTCAGACTTGAGTTAGAAGAAGAACGGAGCACTTATGGGTTACTACCCGTGTGCCATGATGTTGATCTGTTGTTCAAAGTTTAAACCTTAAATATAAGGAATTATACACAGGAATAATGAAATGTTAATGCTAGAGTAAATTCTTATTTGGAGTAAAGGAATTAATAAGGATTCTTGTGTAGAAACAAGAAATTCTTTGCCTGGGATAAAGCAACAGTTTGTAAATACAGGTATGTATCACAGTGCGGAAAATGAGAGCTGTCATGATGTAGCAGCTAGATGATTGCCAAAGGTCAATGTATTCCACATGGAGCCAGATTTTGTCAAACATGACCTTGGCTTCCAGGTTGACCCAGCCTCAAATAGGTACCAGGTAAAGGGGCCAGTGTGATGTTGACCACATCAGCCATCGAGGGCCGGTTGGGCTATAAAAATCTGAGTCTATTCTCACAATCCTGATGCACCACTGGCATGTACAGCTACCTCAGTTAGTTTTCTTTTAACTTATCGGTTCTTTTTTGATATCCTGCCCCAGCTGACATCCCAGGACAGTCCAACATTGTGGAGGGTGGTAAGACTGGGTTTTCCTGCTTTCTGATGCTTTTAGTACTGCAAAACATCTAGAACTGGCTCTAACCCTAACCCACCTACATCCCATGTACATGCAGCCTAGGTGCCTAGGTCCCACAAATGCATGCAGCCTAGGTCCCACGACTGCATGTAGCCTATCTACCACCCCCTGAAATATTAGACTGTCCTGTGACCAGTGGATTTTTCCTGTTTGGGGTAGGATATTAACAAAGCACTAACTTATCTTTATGCAGTGTGGAGGTCTTTATGGTGAAGTGTTTGAGCCATTTGGCTTGTGCTGTACAAGTTTTTTAGTTTAATTCTAGATTTCATTTGTGAGTGCAGGTGATTCAGAGATCTTTGTGAGGGTTGTCACTGGAGCTACAGTTTTGTGCTTTATGTGATGCTGTTGTCAAAGAGAAGCCAAGCCGTGTGGGATCACACTTGGTATATAAACTTGAAACTCTTTTCACATCATCTTCAAGATGAAAAAAAAAAAATCCCAAGTCATATTATTATAGAATGTAAAATTGGAATTGATTTTGTAGAAACGTCAAGAAGAGCAGAGAAATGCTAGGAAGAAAGCAGAAGATGCTGAAATTGAGCAGAAGAGGGCTGAGGCAAGAAGAAAGGTAAATCATAGAGTAATGCACCAAGTGTGTTTTTATATCTTGTACTGACTTCTGTATAAGTACAGCTGAAGAATCTCATTTGTCTGTTCATTGAGTTGAGTCAAGAATTGACATCAGGGCACTTGGGGCATTCCAATGCATGCTCTATCCTCATCTTCAGCAGCCAACACAGAGTTCCAATAGTGATGGTACGGGTCACTATCTGGTTAAATGTCTGTCTTGCCTTTCCTCTGAGTGTAGTGAGCCGGCCAGACCCTATGGTTACACCCAGGTGCCTCATTCTCCCCAGGCCATAATAATCTTCTTTCTCTACTGATTCTGTAACTTGTTCCCAAAGGGCCTTGACCACATCTGCCTAGTCATGTATTAATTCACCACTTCTGTTTATTAAATAAGACTTTGAATGATTAAAATGTGTACAGACGGCACACAGCAATATATGAGATGCTGCTGGATACGTAGTTTATTTCAGTAGTTCATTACCCAAATAGCAAAATAATATTGAAGTAGAGTGCTAAGGTACTAAAACAAGCATCACAGTTTATATATCTGGGAACAACATTGACCAGAGATGGTAAATTGATAGAGAAATTAAGATCTGGTGCTGCAAAGTGAACTAGGTATTGGAATTGAGATGTCTGAGAAAGACTAGGAGTGACCAGAAGAGATAAATGAGATGTCTGAGAAAGACTAGGAGTGACCAGAAGAGATAAATGAGATGTCTGAGAAAGACTAGGAGTGACCAGATGAGATGTCTGAGAAAGACTAGGAGTGACCAGAAGAGATAAATGAGATGTCTGAGAAAGACTAGGAGTGACCAGAAGAGATAAATGAGATGTCTGAGAAAGACTAGGAGTGACCAGAAGAGATAATTGAGATGTCTGAGAAAGACTAGGAGTGACCAGAAGAGATAAATGAGATGTCTGAGAAAGACTAGGAGTGACCAGAAGAGATAAATGAGATGTCTGAGAAAGACTAGGAGTGACCAGATGAGATGTCTGAGAAAGACTAGGAGTGACCAGAAGAGATAAATGAGATGTCTGAGAAAGACTAGGAGTGACCAGATGAGATGTCTGAGAAAGACTAGGAGTGACCAGAAGAGATAAATGAGATGTCTGAGAAAGACTAGGAGTGACCAGATGAGATGTCTGAGAAAGACTAGGAGTGACCAGAAGAGATAAATGAGATGTCTGAGAAAGACTAGGAGTGACCAGATGAGATGTCTGAGAAAGACTAGGAGTGACCAGAAGAGATAAATGAGATGTCTGAGAAAGACTAGGAGTGACCAGAAGAGATAATTGAGATGTCTGAGAAAGACTAGGAGTGACCAGAAGAGATAAATGAGATGTCTGAGAAAGACTAGGAGTGACCAGAAGAGATAAATGAGATGTCTGAGAAAGACTAGGAGTGACCAGAAGAGATAAATGAGATGTCTGAGAAAGACTAGGAGTGACCAGGAGAGATAAATGAGATGTCTGAGAAAGACTAGGAGTGACCAGAAGAGATAAATGAGATGTCTGAGAAAGACTAGGAGTGACCAGAAGAGATAAATGAGATGTCTGAGAAAGACTAGGAGTGACCAGATGAGATAAATGAGATGTCTGAGAAAGACTAGGAGTGACCAGGAGAGATAAATGAGATGTCTGAGAAAGACTAGGAGTGACCAGATGAGATGAGATGTCTGAGAAAGACTAGGAGTGACCAGATGAGAGATGTCTGAGAAAGACTAGGAGTGACCAGATGAGATGTCTGAGAAAGACTGGGGTGACCAGATGAGATGTCTGAGAAAGACTAGGAGTGACCAGATGAGATGTCTGAGAAAGACTAGGAGTGACCAGATGAGATGTCTGAGAAAGACTAGGAGTGACCAGAAGAGATAAATGAGATGTTTGAGAAAGACTAGGAGTGACCAGGAGAGATAAATGAGATGTCTGAGAAGGACTAGGAGTGACCAGATGAGATGTCTGAGAAAGACTAGGAGTGACCAGATGAGATGTCTGAGAAAGACTAGGAGTGACCAGATGAGATGTCTGAGAAAGACTAGGAGTGACCAGAAGAGATAAATGAGATGTCTGAGAAAGACTAGGAGTGACCAGATGAGATGTCTGAGAAAGACTAGGAGTGACCAGATGAGATGTCTGAGAAAGACTAGGAGTGACCAGATGAGATGTCTGAGAAAGACTAGGAGTGACCAGGAGAGATAAATGAGATGTCTGAGAAAGACTAGGAGTGACCAGAAGAGATAAATGAGATGTCTGAGAAAGACTAGGAGTGACCAGAAGAGATAAATGAGATGTCTGAGAAAGACTAGGAGTGACCAGAAGAGATAAATGAGATGTCTGAGAAAGACTAGGAGTGACCAGAAGAGATAAATGAGATGTCTGAGAAAGACTAGGAGTGACCAGAAGAGATAATTGAGATGTCTGAGAAAGACTAGGAGTGACCAGAAGAGATAAATGAGATGTCTGAGAAAGACTAGGAGTGACCAGAAGAGATAAATGAGATGTCTGAGAAAGACTAGGAGTGACCAGATGAGATAAATGAGATGTCTGAGAAAGACTAGGAGTGACCAGGAGAGATAAATGAGATGTCTGAGAAAGACTAGGAGTGACCAGATGAGATGTCTGAGAAAGACTAGGAGTGACCAGATGAGATGTCTGAGAAAGACTAGGAGTGACCAGATGAGATGTCTGAGAAAGACTAGGAGTGACCAGATGAGATGTCTGAGAAAGACTAGGAGTGACCAGAAGAGATAAATGAGATGTTTGAGAAAGACTAGGAGTGACCAGGAGAGATAAATGAGATGTCTGAGAAGGACTAGGAGTGACCAGATGAGATGTCTGAGAAAGACTAGGAGTGACCAGATGAGATGTCTGAGAAAGACTAGGAGTGACCAGATGAGATGTCTGAGAAAGACTAGGAGTGACCAGAAGAGATAAATGAGATGTCTGAGAAAGACTAGGAGTGACCAGATGAGATGTCTGAGAAAGACTAGGAGTGACCAGATGAGATGTCTGAGAAAGACTAGGAGTGACCAGATGAGATGTCTGAGAAAGACTAGGCGTGACCAGGAGAGATAAATGAGATGTCTGAGAAAGACTAGGAGTGACCAGAAGAGATAAATGAGATGTCTGAGAAAGACTAGGAGTGACCAGAAGAGATAAATGAGATGTCTGAGAAAGACTAGGAGTGACCAGAAGAGATAAATGAGATGTCTGAGAAAGACTAGGAGTGACCAGAAGAGATAAATGAGATGTCTGAGAAAGACTAGGAGTGACCAGAAGAGATAATTGAGATGTCTGAGAAAGACTAGGAGTGACCAGAAGAGATAAATGAGATGTCTGAGAAAGACTAGGAGTGACCAGAAGAGATAAATGAGATGTCTGAGAAAGACTAGGAGTGACCAGATGAGATAAATGAGATGTCTGAGAAAGACTAGGAGTGACCAGGAGAGATAAATGAGATGTCTGAGAAAGACTAGGAGTGACCAGATGAGATGTCTGAGAAAGACTAGGAGTGACCAGATGAGATGTCTGAGAAAGACTAGGAGTGACCAGAAGAGATAAATGAGATGTTTGAGAAAGACTAGGAGTGACCAGGAGAGATAAATGAGATGTCTGAGAAGGACTAGGAGTGACCAGATGAGATGTCTGAGAAAGACTAGGAGTGACCAGATGAGATGTCTGAGAAAGACTAGGAGTGACCAGATGAGATGTCTGAGAAAGACTAGGAGTGACCAGATGAGATGTCTGAGAAAGACTAGGAGTGACCAGAAGAGATAAATGAGATGTCTGAGAAAGACTAGGAGTGACCAGATGAGATGTCTGAGAAAGACTAGGAGTGACCAGATGAGATGTCTGAGAAAGACTAGGAGTGACCAGATGAGATGTCTGAGAAAGACTAGGAGTGACCAGGAGAGATAAATGAGATGTCTGAGAAAGACTAGGAGTGACCAGAAGAGATAAATGAGATGTCTGAGAAAGACTAGGAGTGACCAGAAGAGATAAATGAGATGTCTGAGAAAGACTAGGAGTGACCAGGAGAGATAAATGAGATGTCTGAGAAAGACTAGGAGTGACCAGATGAGATGTCTGAGAAAGACTAGGAGTGACCAGAAGAGATAAATGAGATGTCTGAGAAAGACTAGGAGTGACCAGGAGAGATAAATGAGATGTCTGAGAAAGACTAGGAGTGACCAGAAGAGATAAATGAGATGTCTGAGAAAGACTAGGAGTGACCAGAAGAGATAAATGAGATGTCTGAGAAAGACTAGGAGTGACCAGGAGAGATAAATGAGATGTCTGAGAAAGACTAGGAGTGACCAGAAGATAAATTCAAGGATGAGGAACTAAGAAATAAAGTCAGCACAGAACCAGTGCTAAATTATGTGTTAAGACAGCAAATAAAGCAGAATTGGGGCTTTCTGTCAATTGCTTGGATTTGCTAGATGCAAGTCAGAGCAGATTATGATAAAAGCCACATCAACACACTTCTGTCTGCTGAAAAATACTAAGCGTGCATAGATGTGTCCTGTTTTATATGATGACCTAATTGTATCAAATGCTCATGTGGATAATGGGCTTCTAGCTCGGCCTGTTTCAAGCAACACATTCAATGGTTACACCACTGCACCAATGTCTTTCTTAACTCCTGATGCCCCAGTCAATAATTACTTTAGGCCTGTAACCCTTTCTGTCCTCTAGAGCTATTATTATTCTAAATGCTGTAAATCCAAGCTTTTATTATTTAATGTAAAATCTGCTTGAATAAGTTAAAATAACAGTTGTTCTGTCTGGACTATTAAAAAATGTGTAAGCGAAAGAAAGCATTTTAACACTGTAGTCTGTTGTGCTTGTCATAAGAGGCAATTAAGGAAGGTTAGAGAGGAGCTGGCAGCTACATCCTGTAGAAAACATGAGGTGCACTACCTAATCAGAATACACAGGACTTGTATGAGCTGATTGATGGTTCATGTTGCAATGTGAGCATTTGCAGAAGGAGAAGAATTGTATTAGGCTAAAGAAAGATAGTGTATGATGTAAGTATTCATGTCCATCCAGCATTAGAGAATAAAGTGCTTCTTCACCTTGTGGCAGAAAAGTAAAGACAGTTAATAAATGAATATATACAACACAGCTGGTGTGAAAGGCAATGAAAGAGCAGATGCTCTGGCTGGCAGTGCGACTATCAGGAATGGGCCATCTATGTTCAGGAGAGACATCATCAATGCCATACAAGAGACTACACGCTGTGAGGCTTTCAATTTTGTGAAAAATGATTTTTCACTGAAAAGACTGCATAGCCTGGGTGTACCAGTTGGAGCCATGAGACAGGAAAACTATGCGAGAGTCACCCTTCATTACATCAGTCAGAATGGAATGGAAGTTGTTAGCCTAAAAACACTTGGAGACAGGAAAACTATGCGAGAGCCACCCATCATTACATCAGCCAGAACGGAATGGGAATTGTTAGCCTAAAAACACTTGGAGACAGGAAAACTATGCGAGAGCCACCCGTCATTACATCAGCCAGAACGGAATGGGAATTGTTAGCCTAAAAACACTTGGAGACAGGAAAACTATGCGAGAGCCACCCGTCATTACATCAGCCAGAACGGAATGGGAATTGTTAGCCTAAAAACACTTGGAGACAGGAAAACTATATGAGAGCCACCCGTCATTACATCAGCCAGAACGGAATGGGAATTGTTAGCCTAAAAACACTTGGAGACAGGAAAACTATGCGAGAGCCACCTGTCATTACATCAGTCAGAATGGAATGGAAGTTGTTAGCCTAAAAACACTTGGAGACATACTCAGGAGAAGATCGGAGCACTTATGGTTGTGTACGATGTGTGATGAAGATGATCCAAAAATGATCCATGAACAGTTAACTATATACAACTAGAGGTCTCTTCCCTGGCTTTATCTGAACATTGTTATAAACTGTTGTATTTGAAACAGGCTGAACAGAATGCAATAAAAAATGGCAAAGTTCCCTCACCTGAAGAGATTCGCAGGTTTGTTCTAATTTCTACTTGTAAAAAGTCCTGGGTTTATCTATTTTTATATAGTATTCATTTATGTTCATTTATTAATATGTATTACTTCATTTGTTAGATTTTACTCTTTCACTCCCAGAAGCAACAATACCATAACTTCCAGTTTGCTCTAATTCGCCCCAAATGTCACTTTTCTGACTTGTCTCTAGTGACTTGTTTACGAGATGCATATTTAATGCTGCTGACTGTTTTCATGCCTGTGCAAATTGTTAAGGAGGTCGAGATATGAAACATTAACCCAAAAAAAAAAAACATTTAGGATGGTTTCCTTTGAACCATACAGCTTATATTTAAGGTGAATTGACCAGAAATATCCATTACCTTCGAAAGCTTTATCTTATCATCCTATTTTGGGATGCAATTTTTCGTTATTTGAAGGCCTACTCTGGCTCTTGCCGGAGGCCGCAATATAGCCTGGCCATAAATATGGTCTAATGACTGAACCTGGTTTCTGGGACCTCTCCATGGGTGATCCTCATCCACATGGTGGCACTTTGTTTCATCGGGTGTTCATCGCTTGTGTGATGTCCTGGTGGGGTAAAAGAAGATACAGAGATAGATAGAGATATCCATGACACATCTGGACAGTGGAAACTCTTAGTTACGTGTGATCACCATCTTATGTCTTATAACAGCCAGCCCAAACTTACTGTGGTCAAGTAAGTAAAAGAAAAAGTGAAGGACCCTTTTCCGCGTCTTAAGGCGTATAGGGCATATAGGGCTAGACCTATATTTTTATAGACCAATCAGCACAAGATAGGTGATGTGGTCAACATCACGCCGACCTCCTTTACTTCCTAGGACTGCACCCGGTACCCACTCAAGCCTGGGTCAACCTGGGAGCCAAAGTCATTTTTTTGGCAAAAAGTCCCGCATCCGCCAGGGAGCAAACCCAGGACCTTCCGATCTGCCACGCCCTATTGTGGTCAAGTATGTATGTCTAATTGCAGATCTGAAGTACCCATAGTTTTATTGCACGCCATGTTGGCTTTTGAGATTGTGGAGGGTAAGGAAGCTCTACAACAGTTTTGTGGAGGTTGTACTTTAGTTCCAGGTGTGAGAAAAGTGTCTACACTAATCTCACTTTTTTATGAGTCCTTTTCAGGACTCGGGACTACATGAAGCCAATGCATGAAAATTACAGTTTAAACTAAATTTTCTAAGAGATTCAGAAAAATCTGAATTCTAAGTCGCAAGTGACACAGGATAAATGTATCATTTGTTTAAAGTAATTTAAAATATTGATCATCTGTAAATAAGAAACAAACAATTTATTAAAGAAATATCATCCAAAATTATTGTTCAAATGTCAGCAGTTTAAAAAAACACCACATTAATAGAAGAAAACAATTCTGTAACGAAATTGTTTCAGTCACTTTCTATTGCTTCTTCTCTTCAAATCATGATGGTCTGTTTGCTCTTCCAGATTGTTCACATGCTGCCATGCATCAGTTTATCACCCAGCATGCATCAGTTTATCACCCAGCATGCATCAGTTTATCACCCAGCATGCATCAGTTTATCACCCAGCATGCATCAGTTTATCACCCAGCATGCATCAGTTTATCACCCAGCATGCATCAGTTTATCACCCAGCATGCTGGCCTGTCCTGGAGAAAAGATCCAAAGAATACTCTTAGCCCACTAGCCTCTAAAATGATACATGCCACTCTAGACCAGCATGCCCCTCTCTTGACCTTTTTCAGCAGATCTTGTGAATCCATTACAGTCATATGTTTGTGCAGTTTTTCAGTCATCAGGAAGCTGCAGTGACCGCCTCTACTTCTATTCTCAAACTACATATTATGGTATCATACGCCGAGTTTTCTTGCACTAAATGTCATCCATTTGCTTTGCTATTAACCCCTAGGCACTTTGTCTGCCTAACACAGACAGATCACATGGTAAATCTCAGACTTCCTGGTAAGCGCATTGTTTTTCTACTTCTGTATCCACTTTTAACAGGTGGTAGGCATATTGTGATGTGGTTAACAGCTGTGCTGTAATATCTCTACACCTTTCGGCCCAACACATCAAGTTTAAGCAAATCTTTAATTAGTCGTCTTTTACAACATGCTTGTTAGGAGCTCTGAATCTATTATTTTCCTTAAAAAAAGGGCTCCGGAACCCACTCGGGGAATGCTTGAAATTCTGTTGATAAGGTGAACAGATTAATGACAGACAATGTGATTTGTGGATTTCAATCTTGTCTTGTGCTGCATAGTATGTTGATGTAAATTCTGTAGTAATGTGCCTGATGAGAAATGTGTCTATATTTTTTAATTAATTGATTTATGTGTTAATTGCCTGGAAAAAGAAAAACAACTCAAATACAGAGGTTGTAGAGCATGGCCTTCTATTTGTGGTAGCCTGTCACAAATAGACATTTTGACATATCACTAATGTATGGAATGACCTGTCGCTAGTAAGTGAAATGGCCTGTCATTATTATTTGTGATTACTTCTTATAAGTATATGCTCTTACGTATCTCTAAATTATGTGATGATATATCTCTAGTACATGCTATGACATATCACTAGTGTATGTGATAGCCTGTCGTTAATTTAAGCGATGACCTGTCACAAGTATTTGAAATCAACCAATCGTATGTGTTTGCTTTGACCTATCGCTAATTTATGTGATGACCTGTCACTAGTATAGATTATGAATTTTAATGTACATATGATCTATCTCTTTATACTCTTGTGACAGTACCTACTAAGCGATCATCTATATATTGGTAACATTGCACAAGCGCTCTGGAAGAATTAAATAGTCACCCCCTTGATTTATCTGCTTGTTTGTTTTGTAGGAAACGTGAGGCTTTTCTAAGACAACTGGAGAACCAGTCATCTAGAAGTGATGCTGCTGCTAAAAGATGTCTCTGATCTCCAGATCCTCAGCCACTGGCTGAATCTGCTGCTCAGATGTGTTCTACCATGCAGGTCCCTTCTCTCAATACACATACTAGCCTGGTTGTTTAACAGCACTGTTGATACTTCCTAAGCGCAAGTTAGGACATTGGCAGGAATCCTGTTGTTTCCATCAATGCAGTCAACTTTACGAGCATGAATAGCATGGAGACTTTAGTTGATTCCTTTGTTATCTGATTACTGATTTATGTTTTTTGTGTGTGACATTTGTTAAGCAATAATATATTGTGTGAAATTTGAGAATTAAATGATGTGTGAAAGATGATACGCAAGAACTTGAATGAAATATGATTTTCTTTCAATTCTTTATCCATCTGCTTTAAGTTTCTGTGGTTTTGAGACCAGTGAATGTATTTAACCATTTTCAACATGTCAGGGTACAATTTTCTTGGTGGGCTGTTTAGGAAAATAAACTGTTCTCATAGCTTTCTGACAGTGGTGCAAAGGTTGGAATTCAAGTTTCATGGCAGTAAGTGAAACATTAAACAGATTTCTCACTCTCTCTCTCTCTTTTTATCCATTTCTCTCTCTCTCTCTTGTTAAAACTCTGGTTTGCTGACATGGTTGGCATCTGTGGCCTAGATGTTGCAAATGTGCTTCATAATTTCAGGGTATCCGGTTCAGTTCCATTTGCAAGCATTTGGGCAGCATGCACTTTTGAGTTGATTTTGGCATTGTTATGGAGACCTGACCATTAAGAAAGCAATGTCAAAGTAATGAATGTAAAATTGCCTAGTAAAATCACAAATAGAACCCCCCCCCCCCCTTTCCACCCCCATAATGCTGGGGTTTGTTCCACAAGGATAGGATGCTAGCTCGCTAAGCAGAGCTTGATTTGGACATCAGAAGAGGGCGGTGTACCAGTAGACAGACTGGCACAGATTGGCCGTAGCTGTATTACAATAGCTGTGGGGGTTTCCTGGGTTGAAGTGTGTTGCCTATCCTTGCAGGGCTTCTTTATTCATCCCTAGCATTTATTGACAGTTATGTGCAATAACTAAACAGGGTGCTTTATTAACTATATTATTACAGTAGAAGGTGGTTTAACTCATCTTTCCCTACATTGAAGACAAGTTATAGTAGCAGTGTAACATCAGGTTTGAGGTTTGAACAACGGATCAACATCATGGCAGACGGGTAGTAACCTATAAGTGCTCTTTTAACTCAACTCTGAGTCCCAAGAAGCTCAGCACAGTGCACAGGTTCTGTACCACCGGCGAGGTTCCTGAAATACTTTGGGTAGATTTTAAACTCAAAATTTTGCCCGGGCAGCGCCGTTAGGCTACTCTTTTTTAATCTCCAACAGCTAAGAGATTTTGTATGTGCGCAACAATGCACACGGGCGTCTGATCTCACTACCCAGAGACTAGGGGGAATTACTAGAAGTCCAAGTCCATGTGAGAAAATCCAAGCCCTTTCCGGGGATTGAGCCCAGAACCTCTAGCACTCAAATGGTTTTTTTTTTTAAACATAGTTTGACTCTTTCAGACCCAGGGGGTTCAACATCAGAAGCCTAAAGGGTAGAAATGTGAGATATAAGAATTGGTGCATCTTGTGTTCATCTGGGCATCTAGGTAGGTACCTGTAAACATGTAATGCATTCCCTGGGACTGAAAGAATTAAACCAGCCTTTTGTATATTGCTTTGTATCTCTTTGACTGGTGTTTCCTGTTATAGTTGCCATATGTTCCTATGTATAAGAAATACATATTTAGAAAACAATTTCATAAATAAGACAGCACCCATATTTAAACTTTCAAAATTTGGAAAACATCATCTTTTACACAGACAGATATGGTAATTACCCTTAATTAATATACATCTTTATGAGATCTTGTCTGCCACAGTTTTAATTTATTGCTGAACTTGTGTACCAGTCTGTAATTACTTGTATGCATTGTGACCCACGTACTACTTTAGTTTAAAGTAGTCAGTGTTGGAGTCCACTGAAGCTGAAATAATAATAACAGGGGTCAGAAAGTGCTGACACATTTAGATATACTGAGTTAATATAACAGTGCCTGGGATAGAAAAATGAGTACAAATCACGAAAATGCCCACATCTCGTGGATGGTGAGATTTTCCACAGGCTGTGGTGTGTTGTAGAGGTGTCACCTTTTGTTATTTTCAACGCTATAAGCATTCTATATTGTTGTGAGCGGCCAGCATGTTGTATTTTGCATGTTTCAGCGGCCGACAGTGTGTGTGTTACTTGCATTGTGTGTTCGCTCTTCATTGCTATTAGTGTGGTGTCAGTTGGCGGCTTGACATTCACCACAAATCTTGCAGCGCAGCTGTCTTCTTCATGTATGTTGATGTCACACCCAGGTTCCTCTTTAGTTTGCTACAGGAGTCAATTAAAAGAGAATAGACAAAGAGAAAGATGTTCAAGATGTTCGTGTTGATAGTAGTTGTGGTGATGATTTTTCACTTGCTGCATGCTTCTCACGTCACTGATGCTTGTAGAATAAAATGTCTGGAAACAACTCTTCTTTTCTATGCTGTCTTTATTGTGATACCTCAGTAATGTCACAAACAACATCAGTGATATTTTGAATGGCGCTGTTTTAGCTCTATGGTTACATGCTCTTGAGGTCATGTTGTGTTCTTAATCTTTAATTATTTTCCTAACTGGTTCTAGTGTCTGTAACTGTCATCTGGGTTCTAGTGCTGTCTGGTACTAATGGCTTGATCGTCGACTCTGACATCTCAGTATGGTTTCTATCTAATGTGTCTCTGTTGATCATGGGTCCATGTATCTTGTCCGTTGTCTCTCATAGCTTGACGTGTCGTTTCATGTCTCCTCTCTAGTGTCTGTCTTTGAGGCTCCATGTGACTGGCTCCTCTTCTTCTAGTATTGAGCTGGCATCTCTGCAACTGAAGGTTCTCTTTGAGGGTCCCTCCTCTTCCAAGTCTCGTTGACTAAAGGTTAAAGATTCTTCCTGACATGTGAGAATCCATATGACTAGTCCCTTCTCTTCTAAGTCTGGTAGACTGAAGGTTACCCAAGTGGTTTATTACCCACTATTTATACTGAGGTGTTGGAATGCGTCGTATGTGTTTTGTACTCACTAACTGCTTCTCAAATGTTCTAGTACAGCTCAACTTGTTTGCTATGTGCGTCCTCACGTGGGATTTTCTAATTGCATTTGGATTGCATCAGATAGTCTACACCAAAATTTACTAATTGGATTGACATATGGCCTTCTAGAAAGTCAGTATGATAAAGCTCTCGTTCGTTGATATGGCACATCAACGATTGCATCAGATGCTATTTATATAACTAGGCTGTTCATACGCAAATACCTCTCTGCACTTGATGATTCTAGAAATGAAAGTCCAGATTACTAAGACCTTGTGACATCAGTCCCTACAACTAATGCTCAATATCCTACCCCCTGACTAACAAGTGATGACGTCTTCCTGTTACAAACTGTCAGCATTGATGAGCGAAGATCAGAGAGCTTTGCTTTTCTGTAAGGCCATTCCTCCTGCCAGACGCCCATTTCAAGGCCGTCCAAAAATGTCACTAGTTCTCAAACCAGGGACGGTTGCAGAAGAGATGTAGTTGTGAGAGAAGAAAAACAAAAACTAGTTGAAGCCTTGCTCGCAGACAAGAAAAACCCATCGCTCATTGTCACCTGCCACGAAAGAGACCTCAACACATTTGTGTCAAGCATTGAATGAACAGAAGCTGCTTTTCTATGCACAGTGTGTTTAGGTGAAGGAGGCGAAAGAACACATATCCTAACATCCCTACAATATAGTACAGCCTGTGGGAACAGGCCACAGCATGAATGGGAGCCAGCACTAAATCTCGTGCTCCGTGAGATGCAGGAATCTTCTTGACAAGTACCGAAGAAAGTCAGAAAAGTGTACTGTCTGTAGACTGACGGACCAAAACCCAGTGTGTGGTCCGGGCTCCCATTTTTGGGAAAAACAGAATAATTTTTTTAGTAAGTATACACTGACCAAAACTGAAATACAAAAAGTCACTTGATGTGATGTTTTAGACATGTGGTGAATAGTCAGTAGCACATCATGCATTTTTGGGAACTGGAAGAGTTAACGTAATGCATGATTTTAACAAACTTAAGTAATATTACTATCCTACTGCCCATCCCTACAAGCATATTATTAAAGAAGACTAATTGAAAAAAAAAAGTAAAGATCCCTTATTACGCCTAAGGAGCATCGGGTATATGGGCAGAGCGTCCCATATTTTTACAAACCAATCCGCACTGGATGGGTAATGTGGTCAGCATTACGCCGGCTGTCTTTACTTCCCCCGGACAGCCATCCTGGTACCCATTTGAGGCTGGAGCATCACACAAATTAGCAAGGTGTCTGCCATGAGCATCATACAAAACAGCAAGGTGTCTGCCAGGAGCATCACACAGAACAGCAAGGTGTCTGCCAGGAGCATCACACAGAACAGCTGGGTGTCTGCCAGGAGCATCACACAGATTAACAAGGTGTCTGCCATGAGCATCACACAGAACAGCAAGGTGTCTGCCAGGAGCATCACACAGATTAGCAAGGTGTCTGCCAGGAGCATCACACAGAACAGCAAGGTGTCTGCCAGAAGCATCACACAGAACAGCAAGGTATCTGCCGGACGGTTTGATTATTTTGCCCTGGACACCCCTTGTAACCAACACAAAATGCACCAGCTGCTCCTTTAATGGTAAATGCAGAAAAAGAACAAGAGGAACAGTCTACAAATAAAATAACACAATATGTTTTACCATAAATGTTTATACTCACATGGGTTAACTTTTTTGCAAGGTTCAAGCATGCTTCCTAAGTTAAGGTCCAGCAAAACAGATTTGTTGAACATCTTATTTGTTAAGTTAATAATGTTATTCTTCTAATGGAAAGTGTGAATGTGCATCAGATGGATGGGACACATTGTGATAGGATCAACTTTATGCAAAAGATTTAGTAAACTTTATATGAAAAGGAAGATTATCTTCAAGTATACTTACTTTTGTTTGCCATATATTGAATAAAAATGTTTAATGTTGAAACCTGGAATCGAATCATTATTAATTTAGTCAGACACAATAAAACAGTAACTTTTAAAAACCAATCCTTGTTAGTTATCATTTAGTCAATAGCACCGTTTCTCCAGTTCTTCCCAAATATTCTTCCCGACCAGACTTATTGTATTGACAGTCTTATTTTTTTTTAAAAGCACGGACCAAGAAGGTGGAAGACATTGACATCCTACATGATCTGAGCATCGAGGAGAACTGGCTCATGCACAGCATCCTGTCCTGAAAACAGGTGTTTTGACCCTGTTGAACTTTGTGGTGCCATGGAGTGAGCGAACTGGCTCATGCACAGCATCCAGTCCTGAGAACTAAGGTATATTGACCCTGTTGAACTTTGTGGTGCCATGGAGTGAGCGAAATGGCTCATGCACAGCATCCAGTCCTGAGAACTAAGGTATATTGACCCTGTTGAACTTTGTGGTGCCATGGAGTGAGCAGTGAGGGTACAGTTTTCAAAAACGGGATCAGATGCAGAATTTTAATGAGGGTAGATACAATCCACTGAAGACGCAATGACTACAAAAGCACATAGGGCTGGAGAATTGGATAGAGAGAAACTTTTAGGCGTGCCATGGTAAGAGTGACATTCTGTAAAGGACCTACTGATTAGTGATGAATGACAGGTCAAGCCGCTCATACTTTACTTAGTCTATCTTCGTCTACCTTGAGATGTAGAGGGTTGTCAGAGAGATCACCAGACTTCTCTATCAGCAGTTTTTTTTCCCCCTGGCTTTGTTCCATTCCAGTTCTCTGTCAGTCAGGGACTGTCAGTGTCTTCCCAGCGTACCCTGGTGGTCTGGTTCATTGGTTCATGGTCCCCCATGCCTGCCATAGTGGCCGATTCTCTCCCATCCTGCATTTATGTTCAAACTGTCATAATGGTGACTGATCTATTCGAGCTTGTAAGGTCTGGGCTTCAAAATTCTAATGTTTTGTCTGATTATGAACTTTGTCCCTTATCAGTTGGACCACATTTCTCAGATATCTGATTTCTGAGGCTTAATGCTGGCTTCTGTGAGCTGTTGTATTTGCCCATGAACCACACCTGCTACATATGTAGGTCAGGACCGGCACATATGTAGGTCAGGACCGGCACATATGTAGGTCAGGACGGACACATATGTAGAGTGGTAAAGAGCTGTTTTCGTTCCCTTGCCAGTTTCTCATTTGCTGAGAAACCCACGGTTTATGGCCTTGAAAATTATCCCAGCTGCTGCTTTTCGAGCAGCCAACTTTTCCTACATTCCATCCACATTCCAATCTGTTACAACTCCAAGGTTTTTGAACTGATTGATCTGCTCTAATGCCCACTGTCTCATCATGATCTGACGTTTCCTCTTCTCCCTTGAGAACATCATGGTTTTAGTTTTGGAGATACTGATGGTCATCCCTTTCTTCTCAAGTTCTTCCTTCCAGACAGTTAAATTGGATTGAAGATGTGCTTCAGATTTAACTGTCACGGCCAAATCGTCTGCAAATGTCAGCTCTGAAATATAGATTGGTCTCATCTTTCAGTACCCTACTGAATACTTGTTTGTCATCTCCTTACAGGTCTTGATGACACCATCCATCGGAATAATGAAGAGGTAAGATGAAAGAATATCACCTTGTCTAACATTGCTGGTGGTCTTAAATTCTTAGGACTTTTGGTCTGCTTTTCTTACATAATTTCTGCAGCTTTTGTAGAAACTTTGTTTTGCAGAGATCAAGGATGCTGGAATCAAGGAACATAATGAATGTTTGTTTTATGTGTGTGCAAATAGTCTGGTTGCCTGTGATGAGAGGAGGGTTCAATGAATGTAAGTGAGGTTACTTAGTCATGAGAAGGATGTGACGATTCCTTTAGTGAGCCCAGTACCAGAGTGCCATGTGTTGGGTCTGCATTCATGGAAGCCTTCTTGGATAGCGGGAAATACCCAGATTCTTCCTCTACTATCCTACGGTTGTGGAAAAGGGGGGGGGGGGAAGTGGTTGGAAATCAAGATGCACACAGTTGTTCTAGATGTGTCATCTTGTGGACACCACCTGGTGACAAGATGGCAAAGATGGCACAACGATGAGGTTGTAATGTCCCACAGAACTAACCAAAGAAGCCAGATGTATTCGACTATAAGGCACTTATATGGCAGCAATGCTGTAAATAGGCACAAGCCAGTGACATCACTGGGATGACCGTGGTGGAAAGAAGGGAGAAGAAAGATAATTTCTGGGTGTAGGAAGTTAATATAATAACACAGCAAGACGAAACAAGTTAAATTAACCGTTGGTAAACACATGGAGAAGAGAGCTGGAGAACGAGGTTATAAAGATTGGGAGGACATGGGGAGAGCTCCATGCAATGGCGAAGGATAGAACGACTTGGCGTGAGTTGGTTGAGGGCCTATGCTCCATTGGGGGATAGAAAGGCAGAAGAAGAAGAACAGTGGATTAGTATCACAAGGGGATAAGAACAGTAAATCACGACGGTTGAAACCCACAAAAACATGGTGGGTTTCTTGTTGATGAATGAATTTATCAAGAGACCAACCGTAGAGCATTTTAGTCAAGAAAACACACATGCTGCAATTGTAATCGACTCACAAAGCATGTTGAGAAAGTTGAAGACAGGTGTGCTCCGTGCAGAGTATCAGTGTCGCTGCAGAGGTGCCGGGTAGCTAGCGTCCTTTGGATATTTTCTCCATGTCATGCCGGCGTGTTGGGAAATAAAAGGCAGATAGAACGACTGGTTCTGCACCATTTGGTGATCAATTGATGCAGAAACAGGCAGTTAGACTGACTGGTCCTGCACCAGTTGGTGATCGATGCACGATAAGCTAGATGATGTAACAGTCCTTGGGGGCGAGTGAACACTAAGTAAAGTAAGTAAAGGACCCTTTTCCACGCCTTTAGGCGTATAGGGCATATAGGGCTAGACCTATATTTTTATAGACCTATCGGCACAAAATGGGTGATGTGGTCAGCATAACGCCGGCCACCTTTACTTCCAGGGACTGCACCCGGTACCCACTCAGGACTTGGTCAACCTGGGAGCGAAGGTCATTTTTTTAAATAGTCCGGCTCCTCCAGGGAGCGAACCCATGACCTTCCGATCCGCGGCGAGCGTCTAGCAACTCGGCCACGGCGACCCCTGAGTGAAGAGTGCGGAGACAAATCGATGGTCGCGGTCTTAGAAAAATAGTGCTGCAAGGGGACTGGCTAGTTAGGAACCATTGAGTGGTCAGCTGTGGCATCTCAAGCTGTGTGGTGTGAGAATCCCTCAGGAGCGAATGACCAGTGCCTAGGCGCAAATAGATCATCACGGTTTGATGAGAATGGGGCTACGAGAAGTGACCAGTGCCTAGGCGCAAACAGATCATCGCGGTTTGATGAGAATGGGGCTACGAGAAGTGACCAGTGCCTAGGCGCCAACAGATCATCACGGTTTGATGAGAATGGGGCTACGAGAAGTGACCAGTGCCTAGGCGCAAATAGATCATCACGGTTTGATGAGAATGGGGCTCCGAGAAGTGACCAGTGCCTAGGCGCAAATAGATCATCACGGTTTGATGAGAATGGGGCTACGAGAAGTGACCAGTGCCTAGGCGCAAATAGATCATCACGGTTTGATGAGAATGGGGCTACGAGAAATGACCAGGAGATCTGACCGACGTTCAACACTCAAGGGACAGGCGAGACGGATATACAACCAACCAAACTGTTACTGGTACCCTCCCAACTGGAACTCTGCGCCTACTGCTGAAGATTGGGGCGGAGCGCTTATGAGAATATCCCGATAATTCATAATTCAATATTCACATATTAAAGAAAGCGAGTACTTAACAATAAATAATTTCTTGTTTATTTTAGTTATTGAGATGAAATCATATCAGGCCAGCACTTGTAGTTTGGTTCTATGGCTTTCTTGTTTCTCCTGGTCCATTTATCAAATAATGGTTCGTTTTCGTGATGGAACTAATCTCTTCTTGGACCTATGTGATTCGAAGTTCTGCTAAAACCTGGCAAAACAAAATAATGTATATTAATTCAAAATTACAATAATTTTTAAGCGACAAAGCCATTCTGTTTAGTACAAAAATCAAACACATGCAAAGAACAACAGACGATCTGGCGTTTATAGTACTCTGAAGGTTAATTGCGTATCCTTTACAGGACGTTGCGGAACCAACCCCAAAAGCCCCTGGCTGTTGTATGGTTTTTCTAGGCAAATTTACGTCTAGTAGTTTGCCATTACCCCTGGACGGTCGGCTTTCTTGATACCACTGTCGAAACCAACGTAAGGCGCATGGCCCGCAGCTAGGATCGAACCCGGCATCCCGGCATTACGAAGCGTTCGCATCGACTTAGCCACAGAGCCTACTTACAGTACTCTACGGCATCAAAAATAGGACTACAAGTAAGTCATGCACACTCATGTTACACACGTCGTTCTCTTCCCCTTAAACAATCCTCTGGGTCGGAACCACACCCAGTTCCTGGTTCACACATTCTTACAGATACTATTTTATGTAATCTCTGGTTTTCTATCAGCATTCGTTCAACAATTGTCTTCAAACAATGTACTCCTGTACATCCCGGGTATGTCTACATGATTCCCTGTACGGTTGACGTGCTAATACTTCGTATCCATACATGTCACATGTGTCCATTTTGAAACTTCTGATGTAAGTGATGAGAATAAGACACTACAATACCTCTGGTAACTCAGTTTTCTGCTATTCACATCAGAGCTGCAGTGATTGCCCCGATCTTCATACTTGAAGTTGTTAATCAAAAGTTTTGTTTTTTTGTTTTTTTAATTAAGGCAATATTTCGTTCTGCCCTGATCTTTCCCTTCACTCTAGCTAAAATCCCCAGGTAGATCTTTCCCTTCACTCTAGCTAAAATCCCCAGGTAGATCTTTCCCTTCACTGTAGCTAAAATTCCCAGGTAGATCTTTACCTTCACTCTAGCTAAAATCCCCAGGTAGATCTTTCCCTTCACGCTAGCTAAAATCCCCAGGTAGATCTTTCCCTTCACTCTAGCTAAAATCCACAAGTAGATCTTTCCCTTCACTCTAGCTAAAATCCCTAGGTAGATCTTTCCCTTCACTCTAGCTAAAATCCATAAGTAGATCTTTCCCTTCACGCTAGCTAAAATCCCTTGGTAGATCTTTCCCTTCACTCTAGCTAAAATCCACAAGTAGATCTTTCCCTTCACTCTAGCTAAAATCCACAAGTAAATCTTTCCCTTCACTCTAGCTAAAGTCCCCAGGTAGATCTTTCCCTTCACTCTAGCTAAAATCCCTAGGTAGATCTTTCCCTTCACTCTAGCTAAAATCCACAAGTAGATCTTTCCCTTCACTCTAGCTAAAATCCACAAGTAATCTTTCCCTTCACTCTAGCTAAAATCCACAAGTAGATCTTTCTCTTCACTCTAGCTAAAATCCCCAGGTAGATCTTTTCCTTCACTCTAGCTAAAATCCACAAGTAGATATTTCCCTTCACTCTAGCTGAAATCCACAAGTAGATCTTTCCCTTCACTCTAGCTAAAATCCCCAGGTAGATCTTTTACTTTCACTTTAATGAACAGAACTCTCGGTGCACACTATTGCATCATCTAGCCCAGCGTTGTGCACACTAGTGCATCATCTAGCCCAGTGTTGTACACACTATTCCATCATCTAGCCCCTCGTTGTGCACACTATTCCATCATCTAGCCCCTCGTTGTGCACACTATTGCATCATCTAGCTCAGCGTTGTGCACACTACTGCACCATCTAGCCCAGCGTTGTGCACACTATTGCATCATCTAGTCCAGCGTTGTACACACTATTGCATCATCTAGTCCAGCGTTGTACACACTATTGCATCATCTAGCCCAGCGTTCTGCACACTATTCCATCATCTAGCCCAGCGTTGTGCACACTATTCCATCATCTAGCCCCTCGTTGTGCACACTATTGCATCATCTAGCTCAGCGTTGTGCACACTACTGCACCATCTAGCCCAGCGTTGTGCACACTATTGCATCATCTAGCCCAGCGTTCTGCACACTATTCCATCATCTAGCCCAGAGTTTTCATCTATCATTTGCAACTCCAACGTTGCCGTGCCATTACATCACTCTCTACATGTTGATCACTTCCTAATGTTATAATGCCCTGACGGAAAGTTGTTACGCGTGTTTCTGTCGACACATTCAAAGCCATTCTGTATTCGCTGGACCGATGACGCCAGCCTGGTGGTATTTTCAACTAGTGCCGTCTTTACCTTTCTTCTCTTCAACCGCTCTCTTCTAAAACCTTTCAGATTGCCATGTAGTGGATGTCTTTCATCATTTGTAACTTGCAGGCCTTGGCTTGTGCCAGTGAAAGTCTAGACCAGTTAATTCAAATGTTTTTTAGGTGTCGCCCCCACTGAGTATACGACAAGACCCCTACACCTCACCCAACAAACAAAATATTATGTATAAAAAAGGTAATGCGTTCTTAATCTATAATTAAAAGCACGTGTTATCATATTAAAAAGATTGCTAACGGCAGATGTGCTGACCGATCATAGAAAAGGGTACACCGGCTTTTGTTTCACGAATAGTTTAATACATATTTTATTTATAATTAAACTGTTAGTATAACAGATTAATACAAGTACAAATGGGCTCATTTTCAAAATTACTTGCCACCGCCGGGGACTTCGCCACGCCCCCAAGTGTGGAGACCATCGGCCTGGACCGGCCCAGGCATCTACCTGATTGTTATAACTGGTGTATTTCGTGTGCATTAAACGACAATGCTCATTCCTTCATTCTCCATCTGTTCAAGTTTTGCACACAGTGAAATAGATAGCGTTAAAATTCCTAGATCATAGTCAGTGACTGAAATGAGCTGTTGGTTAGACGATAAGACGTAAAGTCTGTGTTCCACCTACGTCGCCCACATTGTCTTTAGTGCTGCCAGAACACGTTTGTATTTGATTACAGCATGCTCTACGTGATATTTGTAGGACAGACTGTGATCAAATGTCATATTGAAGGATGTTAATTTATCTCTTCTTTCTACATCGATACCTTTCAAGAATTTACTAGGCAAGTCTTCCTTTCCAATGCTTTTGTTTAGAAGCATCACAGAAAACTAGCCTTTTCAGGGTTGACCAATGACTTAGTCCGTTCTCACAACTCAATCCTCTCATACACAGCTCTTTATACATCTTTGGTCATGTCGTATCTGTCTGACCTGGTTCGATACACTAGGATACATGACAACTTTCAGATCGCGAGGCAAATACTTGACCATTTAGCGACAGAAAAAAAAAAAAACAACAAAACACACACACACACAGTGTGATCGCAGAAAACTTGAGCAGCTGAATAATAGATGCGAGCAATATCAGTTTCAAACTTTTAGCCCCTAGAAGTGGCACCAGGTGCTAGAGCTTCTTTACCTTCAACTTCCGAAATACATTTCCATCTGACTTTATCTGGGTACCTAAGTACTTAAACGTATGAACTTGCTTGATGATTATCCCATTTAATTTGCTGTTATAATTGGAGGGTCCATTTTCAGTGTAATTACGATTAATTCTGTTTTCCTGCTATTCAGACTAAGACCCCCTGTTCTGACTTTTATGTTACAATTATGTCCATCATTTCTTGCCGCTTTATTTAATTTCCAACAACCAAAACTATTACCTTAGCATATCACAGGTCGTCCACAATATGCCCGCCAACCGATATTCCTGGCATATTATGTATGTATCTCATTATTATTTCACTTTACAAAATGAAACCATCCTGTCTTAGATGTTTTTGTTTAGGTTGGTCACATTACCCTGATAGGTAAATGTTTCCTAAACATTCACTGAAACCCCAATCAATAGGTTTCTTTCACAGAGACATAACAACAAAACATACTACAGAGTCAGCCATACTTGATAAGAATGGGTATTTCCGTTGTGTGGAACTATGCCTAATAATGTCCAAGCTTGGCGCTCTTGGTCTAGCAGTTGAAGGCGGTGGTTGATTTGCGTTGGCTAGATTTTCCAGAGGACTGCTGTCTGGGGGTCGTAACTCTAGAAGGTGGATCCACGGAGCTTCCTGTGCGACATTATAACAATTACAATGAAGCCATGAAATTATCTGCACCTAGCTTCTTAAACATTTATATAAACAAAGGCATCATTTTATAAAGCAAACAAAATATGCAACAATAATAGTGAGTTAGTGAGTGAGTGACGTTCAACCCTACCAGGACCGCACAATGAGTGATAATCACTCGGTGACACAAAGTGCCACTATTCGAATGAGGATCACCCTGGCACAAAACCCATAAGCCACGTCGATCCGTTATGTTATATTAGGGTTCCCGACGACAGCCGTGCTGGGGCTTGAAAATTTAAAAAATGGCGTCCCATGCTGGGGCGGACGAAGAATTCTTTTTCCTTACCGGCTGCAAACTCTGGCAGAAAGTTCTGGTTGTTCGACCACTTCTGGATTTCAGACTTGTTCCAGAACCTGAGTGTTGCGTGTACATATGTTTCACAGGTCTGACTCATTTACATGCAGACTGTTGGTTCCCTGCCTCTCAAGATGATTACTCCGACTTTAAAGGAAGCTCCCAATAATTTGAACCTTACGACATGCTTTTGGGCAGGCAGTGGGTCTGTTCTTGGTTTCCCCCACAATGGGACCCCGAGACCCATACGGGTTGGACGAAGAATTAACAAAATAATAATGGTACTAATAATGTAATCATACATATCTTGTTCAACCTTTCTGGGTTATATCTGAGAAATGCAGAGTTTGTGTGTCTTTTTGATATTGAATATCTGAATTTGTCTAATACTTTTGGTTAATTGATACTGCTGTTAATTATTTTTAAAATTTGCAATCCATCGTTATATAGACCTGAACCGAACAGGAACTTCTGTAGCCGAAATACATTTAGGGACGCTCATGTGGATATCGGAGCACTTACGTTCATGTTCGGCGAAGATGATCAATTTATGAACTGTGAGCAGCGAACAATGTTAATTATAACAGATTATAAAGATTAAATATAATTTATATTATAAGTTAGCTTTTCAAATAATGGTCATAATCAAATCGTGTTATTAAAAAAATGGTGATATGAAAACCTGCAGGATATTTGAGGCAATCTGGGTCGTAACATTTTATATTTGTATTCAAGGATAACATCTCTGACCTCAGGTGTGGGTCATTAAAAAAAAAAAAAGTTGTTCTCCGTCAGAAGCCGACTTTACATCTCAGGGAATTTCATGATGCCCAGTTTAGACCGGGTCGACCTGAAAGCACTAGATCAATAACAATCACCTGTCTCAATGCTGACTGGAATTTGAGATCTTTCAGCTGGCAGGGGTGACTAGTTGTATGACTATCTTGACATACATACACGCGCGGGCAAGCACATACACACGTCGTCATCTGCACTGCCCCCTGACAAAGACAATTCTGTCTTGCACACCTTGACCACACTCCTGGCATGACTGTAATTGTGTTTCTGTTTTTAAAAGTGAAAGTAAAGAAAATCATGTTTCATGTCTTCCCTGTGTGGGTTTCCGCGTGTGGGGGAGGATGAATAGATCTTACTGCCTCCCCACACAATCATGTCGTAAGAGTCGACTAACTCAGAGGATGCCTTTGAAGTAAGGGTGCATCTGCTTGAGAGGTAAGGAACCAACAGTCTGCATGCAGTTAAGTGATATAGGTAAAACGGATGTGCCCGTAACACTCAGGTTCTGGAACAAGTAAATAGTCCAGAGGCGAACGAACAACCCGAATTTCCCGCCGGAGTTTACAGCCGATGAACGCCAAAAAGACACAGAAGAAATTCCACGCCCTGATGCCCACCGGGTATGTAGTGGTATCCGCATATTATTTTCAGATCGGTCAGTATTAGAAGGGATAGCCACGCAGCCCAAAAAATCCCAGGCTCAAAGACGCCATACCTCCAACTTCCTGCCTACAGCGCAAAAAGGGATAAATACATGCAACAATTGCAGGCACATAAAGTGTGGAGCGGTCAACATCATGAACGTTGTGTTTATTTCCCGAGGCACCCCAATGGTGATTTAAATACAGGACCACTCGTTTGGTAATAAGGTGACTATACTATCTTAAACTGAAAACGGGACAACTCACTAACATTCTGAACTGAAAACGGGACATCCCTTTCAAATTTTGAGCTAAAGACGGGACATCCCAAGTACGTCAGTTTACACCCTCTCCTCACCCCTATTTTTTTTAGGTCACTGGGAAGAAGGTGTGAATTAGTCATTAGACAACAGTATTATAATCCAAACCATTACCACCAAGAAGTAAACGAAACAATACGCTCGTTAACTGCAATGAACAAACACGCTACAAGGAGAATTCTCATCAGTACAAATTTCTGACATTAAAGGTGTCTAAACCTAGTAAGTCTACAGATACAAATATAATTGCATGTTCTATTTCCACGCTATAGAAGTATTCTCAGAATACCGTGGACCAAGAAGAAAAGAAACAGACATTTTCTAAGATCTAAACATCAAGGAAGACTGGCTAATAAACATCATCTTGTTTCGGAAACTAAAATATTTTGGTCATATCTGGCGCCATGGCGGATTGAAAAAAAAATTATAACAGAAAGCCAGGATGGAGGGGCAGGGGCCGATCAATACGAAGATGGCATGCTATATAATATGAAAGAAACGAGGCCGGAGAGCTAGCAAGTGATCAATTTTTTTTCTGTCAGACCGTGATAAGAGGGACGTTCTGCAAAGGTCCTGCTACATGATGATGATTTGGTAGCTTATTCCTATATTTAGTGTGTGTGTATATGCGACCGAGACTACAGAATTTGTTTTGGAGTACCCGCGGGACGTCCGGGGCACGCCTAAACACGGGACTGTGTCGGTGAAAATAGGACGAATGGTCACCCTAGTTGGTAAGCAAGTGTGCTATACATATCGCTACTGCGGTTAGCGGGATAGGGGTATCCCCTATCAAAGGAGAAGTAAGACGCCTCCTTTCCTCCGCTAGTCTACGGGACACCCTTGGGCAAGGTGGAGTACCCGTTTAGCCCCCCAATCAGGGTTACGTGAAGCCATGGAAGCAGGTGGTGGATGGAGTGTAAGAGCAGCCGACAGGTATTGTTGGTTATGGTCTGCACTCTGCGGCGATAGGCAGATGATCTCATCAGTAGAGACAATGGCTATGGTCACCGACTAGTATAGTCACTGCTCAGGAGGAAAGCAACGGCAAACTACCTTCTGCAAATTTTGCCAAGAATCCATAACAATCATGAAAGAAAACAAGCGGAACAGCGCATAAATGCATTTGAATATAAATGTTACAGACAGGTTCTAAGAATATCTTAGGTAAAGAAAAGAACAAATGCATCCATACTTCAAGAGCTGAATATTGAAGAGGGTTGGCTAGTAAAGACAATAAAACAAAGAAAATTGAAATATTTTGGTCACTTGAAACGTCATGGAAGTCTAGAGAGAACAATAATGGAGGGGTATATGCCTGGGAAGAGAGGAAGAGGAAGGCCAAGGAGAAGATGGGTGCAGGATGTGGCAGATGATCTCCAGATGGGTGTATCAGACGCAGGACATCTTGCTCAGGATAGGAAGGTTTTCCGGAGGGTTGTTATGGCAGCGAGGTTCCGCGAGGGACATGCTACTGAATGAATGAATGAACTGTGGCTGCAATGGAATATAACGAAGAGGACAATTTTGATTATTATAACAATACTCAGTAGGATACAGCAGTCATCACTACATGAGGTAGGGCTTCAGGACTAGGTCCAGAAACAAGTCCCCTACCAGCGGAATGGCCAACGTTGACAAGATCGTTGTTTCCTTAGGTCGGAGTACAACTGCACGAGATGCGAAAAAGCAACATTAGGCCAGATGGGTAAAACTGATGTTCGCGCGACACAAGTCCGGAAACTGATGTAGACAAGCAACAACTGTTTGTCGCTGTCATTCCTCTAGTTAACGCTAGCAACAATAGTAACAACAATAATAACAGCAACAGTAACAGCAAGTGTTCCCCAGGTCCACGACACTGGCAAAAGAAGAAGAAGAATGAAGAAAAAGTCCTCAGAGGATCTCACCTTGTGGTTGTACAAATTTGTCCATGACAAACTGCAGTGGTCCCCAGATATAAGCACACCCAATGAGTATTCCCGCCAGGTGCCCTGTGCAGAAATTAATTTAACAAAGACTAATCACAAGATGCCTCTTGTTTTAAACATTCAAGCTGTTTACAAAGAAACAGTTGTTGCCCACTTCTTAATGCTATCCACTCATTTGTATCAGCACGCCAACATTGTAGCGAACCACATGGATATACTGTCCGGAGTATATAGGAGTGCAAGGGAAGAGAGAGCAGATTTTCCGCCTACAAAAGCGATAGCTACGGGGACACTCGCACTGGACAAGAGAGATATTCAGATGAACTTTTATGAGCGAATGCTGATAAAAAGACACGAGAGCTAATAAAATAACACGTGTAAGAATCAATGTGTGAACGAAAACAAATTAGGTGTGCATCAGACAAGGAGATATAAGGTCCTCCTGCTTCGTGCTCTTCTAGCTGCTTCGACCATAAACACATCTTGGTGCTGTAGAGTATCTCTGCTGTTATCTTCCCATCTTGTTCTTGGTCTACATTTTACTCTAAGTCCTTTTCCTCTTTTGGTATAATCCTTGTTTTGTATAGCATCAGAAAGCATTCTCTCCAATTGGGCAAACCGTTTGATTTGCTGTATTCGTATAGAATCTAGAACTGATTCTGTGTCGACCTTATCTCGTATAACGTCATTCCTGATTTTATCTATTCTGGTCACTCCTACAGTCTTCCTCAGACACCTGATTTCCAATGTTACTGATTTTCTTTGATGTTTTTTGTGAGTGACCACGTCTGGCACATCTAGCATGGGGGTTGGGGGGGGGGGGGAATATGCTTTGTATGAGATGTTTCTATGTGCTGACTTGGATTGCCTTATGCTGTGAGTGGGAGCTAGTTGTCCTAATACTTGGCCTGCGTTACTGCATCGGATGTTAATTTCTTTGTCTCATTTACCATCTTCAATTAACGTTTCTCCAAGATATTCAAAGTCAGATGCCTGTTTAATATATGTATGCCCTCATTTGGACACCACAAGGGGAAAAGATCTCGTGGAAGACCAAGGGAAACCCTACGTAGAACTATCATCAGGGAAGGCTAGCTCATGGGCCACTCAAACATCCAAGACCTACAACGGATTGCAACGGACCGCCGTGCATGGAGAGTCACGACCTCTGCCCTATGTGCCGCAGTCGACACAAGAGGAAAGACTAACTAACTAATAATTCTGATTCTTTCTTCCTATTGACATTACTTCTCTTTTTGATGTTGATTCTTATATTATTTGATATACATTCTTCATTCGTTGATGTAAGATTTGTAAATTCATGGCTGTATCTGCAGTCGATGCCTGGTCATCAGCAAAGAGTAATTCGTTGATGCCACCAATATTTTTGTTCCTGGGCTTGGCATCCTTGCTTATACTGTCAACGTAGGTGATAAACAGGAGTGGTGATAAGACACACCCCTGTCTTACTCCAGATGTTACTTTAGATGTTTTAGATTTTCCCTGATTTACTCTAACCACCATTCTACAATCTCTATATAAGCTGCTGCAAACTTAAAAATACACAACAGTCAATAAATGCTGCGGCCTATTTACGGCGCCCAAAAGAGAACATGCAGATAACTTGCGCAAAGTGACGCCAGTCAGTTGGCATATGCTTTACAGGACGTTGCACAACCAACCTCAGAATTTTTGTGTGTGTGGCTATTGTGGTTTTTCTAGTCAAATTTTACGATCAGTAGTTTGCCATTGCCCACTGAACGGTCAGCTCTCAGTCTTATTGGTCGAAACCAATACAAGACTGTCTGCTGCCAAATCGTCCGCAGCTGGGATAGAACCCAACATCCCGGCATTAGGAAGCAAAACGTAATGGACTTACCGACAAAAGAAGCATTAGGGACCATGAGCTGAATGAGAACTAGTTCTGCCCAGTATATGTACTTTGAAGGGACCGTGATGCCCATAAGCATCTGTGGTCCCCGAGGAGCATAGTGGGTTGTCAACACTTTCATTGCAAACAGAACACCTGGAACAGACGTAACGTTGGTGTTAGTGAATTGTCAACACAGTCCAAGCAAACAGAAGACAGAAGAAGTGTGTGTGGGGTGGGGGGGGGGGGAGGGTAAAGGATAAATGCACGGTCAAAACTTTTATAACAAAGGGACCATATGGAGGGAAACATCAGTGGATTGCCAAAATTTGCGTAGCAAACAGAATGTCGGGGACAAAAGTTTAGTGAAATTTCAAAACTTTCAAAGCAAAACATAACATATTGAAAATCAGAAGAAACAACAACAACAACAGCAACAACAACAAATGCATATGACGTGACAATATTTTCATAGCAAACATAACGCATGGGACGTAACATTAATGAATTGTCTAATCTTTCCAACCGAGCAGAAACTGAACACGAAAAAAAAAAAAAAAGTAAACATGTCGGAATCATTTTTAGCCTATTGAAGATTAGTAAAATTCAAGATTAGTAAAATTCTACAAGAGGCTTCAGACGTTTTTGTTCACCCGGGGAAGTTACTGCCACATGAAACACTGCTTTCGATCTACACATACAAAATATAATATATTGACTACATTTGCACTATTTTATTGAATTCACATACGATAGAGGGCATACTTACTCAGTCTGCACCACGTTAGAGAATTCACATGCAATAGAGTACATACTTACTCGATCTTTACTACTTTACGAAATTGATATACAATAGACAGCTTCAATAACAAGTTATTTTCTGAACTGACATTTACAAGCTTACATACTAACTACATCTGCACTAATTTACTGATCTGACATTTACAAGCTTACATACTAACTGCATCTGCACTAATTTACTGATCTGACATTTACAAGCTTACATACTAACTACTTCTTCTTCTTCTTCTTCTTCTCTTCCACCTTGTACCTCATCGAAGTGTCGGGGGGAGATGTAATGTTCGTTGATGAGCTCTGTCAAGAGCACTATTAAGACTGATGTTCATTTCTGTAAGGCTGTTCTTAATGCCATCACTCCATATTTTCCGAGGTCTTCCACTCGCTTTATACCCGTTGTAACGTTTTAGTGTGGCTCGCTGTGGCAGATAGTACCAGGGCATTCTTGTTAGGTGTCCAAACCATTTCATTTGTTGTTCTTTGATGACCTGTAAGACTGGCTTTATTCCTAGCATTCGTCTGATTTCATGATTTTGTATTCTGTCTTTCCTTGAAACTCCTGCAGCTCTTCTAAGGCATTTCATCTCTGTTGTCACAATTTTACGTTCATTGGAGGATGTAAGTGTCCACGTTTGGCACTGATAGCATAGTATTGGCCAAAAAAATTAGTTCTGATAAGATTCACTTTAGTACTCTGAGGTATCTGCTTGTGTGTCAACAGGGGAGATAGTTGGCCCATTACTTGATTAGCTTTGGCACATCTGGAGCTAATTTCTCTGTCCAGTTTTCCGTCTGAAGTAAAAATTGCTCCCAAATACTTAAATTCCTCTGTTTGTCTCAGGGTGTTGTTTTTTTAATTTAATTTCTAAATTGTCTTTATGTCTTCCTATCATCATTGTCTCTGTCTTCGTAGTGTTTATTTTCATATTATATTCCTCCCCTTTGTTACTAATTTGATTTAGGTGGTTCTGTAGGCATTCCATATTTTCTGCTATTAGTACCTGGTCGTCGGCGAAAAGTAATTCTGTTATATCTTCTTCCTGATTAAAGTCTGTTTCGCTACATATGGCGTCCATGTATGTTATGAAAAAAGAAGCGGCGATAGTACACAGCCCTGACGCACACCAGAGTTCACTATAAAAGTTCTAGACAACCCTGCCTTTGATCTTATGCAGCATTCACTACGTGTGTACAGGCTTTTGCAAATATTAATGAGATGATTGCTGATTCCTTTTTTCCCCATACATTCCCACAACATATTCCTGTCGACTCTATCGAAGGCTTTTTCTTGGTCTATGAATGTCAACAAACATGTCTTATCATGTTCTATTGCCCTCTCTGATAGTTGTCTCAATGTATAAATGGCATCTGTGCAACTTCTGTTTCGTCGAAAGCCCATCTGTGCTTCTGAAAGTTGATACTCTATCAATGGTCTCAGCCTTTTTTCGATGATCTTAGCATACATTTTCCCAGTGTGACTGAGAAGTGATATTCCTCTGTAATTAGTACATTCCCTCTTACTTCCTTTATTTTTCCACAACGGGACAATGACAGCAGTTTGCCAATCTGATGGTGTTTCTTGATTTTCCCATGCCACCTGAAATATTCTCTTTAACCATATTGCTCCCGTTTCTCCTGCTGCCTTGATGGCCTCAGCTGGTAGATCATCAATACCTGTCGCCTTTAGTCTAGGCGCGGTTCGAATGGCATATTTTACCTCATCCAATAATATACCTGGTTCTAGTTCCTCTGCTGTTAGTTCCGAGTTGTTTTTATGTTCTTCCCTGCTTTTATCTGTTTTATTGCAGCTAAGTAATGCTTCAAAGTAATTACTCCACCTTGCTAAGATTTTAGTAGGTTCTATTAAAGGTTGGCCAACTTCATCATTTATAATTTCTGTTGGGTTGTATTCTTCATTCCTGTTTCTCATGCCTTTGATTTTTTTGTAGTAGTTTTTCACTGCTGATCTTTCTTCTTCAGCCAGCTTGCTTCCAAACTTTTCCCATGAATCTCTTTTTGCTTTTCTGATAGTTCTATTTACTTCTCTTCTAATTTTCCTGTATGTTATGTAATCCTCTTCTGTTCTGCTCCTCAACCAAATGCCATAAGCTTTCTTTTTACTGCTCACAATACTTCTTATTTCTTCAGACCACCATGTTGAGAGCTTACGCCCTATGTTACCTTTCCTTTTAGTTTACTAACTACATCTGCACTAATTTACTGAACTGACATTTACAAGCTTACATACTAACTGCATCTGCACTAATTTACTGATCTGACATTTACAAGCTTACATACTAACTGCATCTGCACTAATTTACTGATCTGACATTTACAAGCTTACATACTAACTGCATCTGCACTAATTTATTGATCTGACATTTACAAGCTTACATACTAACTGCATCGGCACTAATTTACTGAACTGACATTTACAAGCTTACATACTAACTGCATCTGCACTAATTTACTGATCTGACATTTACAAGCTTACATACTAACTGCATCGGCACTAATTTACTGAACTGACATTTACAAGCTTACATACTAACTGCATCTGCACTAATTTACTGATCTGACATTTACAAGCTTACATACTAACTGCGTCTGCACTAATTTACTGAACTGACATTTACAAGCTTACATACTAACTACATCTTCACTAATTTACTGATCTGACATTTACAAGCTTACATACTAACTAAATCTGCACTAATTTACTGATCTGACATTTACAAGCTTACATACTAACTACATCTGCACTAATTTACTGATCTGACATTTACAAGCTTACATACTAACTACATCTGCACTAATTTACTGAACTGACATTTACAAGCTTACATACTAACTGCATCTGCACTAAATTACTGATCTGACATTTACAAGCTTACATACTAACTGCATCTGCACTAATTTAGTGAACTGACATTTACAAGCTTACATACTAACTGCATTTGCACTAATTTACTGATCTGACATTTACAAGCTTACATACTAACTGCATCTGCACTAATTTACTGATCTGACATTTACAAGCTTACATACTAACTGCATCTGCACTAATTTACTGATCTGACATTTACAAGCTTACATACTAACTGCATCTGCACTAATTTACTGATCTGACATTTACAAGCTTACATACTAACTGCATCTGCACTAATTTACTGAACTACTTTGGAGTAGATTACTTACATATTCGTTCTCCGCTTTACTGAATTTACCTATAATATGTTACCTACTTCCTCGATCTGTATTACTTCACTGAATTGTCATGCAATGCGGAGCGGCTGACCGAACAGACAGAGAACTTTTATGCGAGAGACCCGCGTTCAAATCCTCGGTAAGATTGGAAATTTTTTTTTTTATTGCCGCAGATTTCAGCCGTCTCCACTCACCTCACTGGTTGGCAGACCTTCTCTTTCCAGTT
>CAJHNH020008547.1:936242-1067804 GCA_905116865.2 Candidula unifasciata
GAAGGGAGTATGAGGGGTTAGGAAGAGTTATTCAACATTAAGGGGAGAACATAAGCAAATTTGTCATCAGTTTGCAGTTGATACTGTCAAAATATCGTCTGTTTGTTTGGCCACTGATGAAGGAGACGAAACACGCGGGGAATGTCCTGCGTGCAGGAATGTCAATTCTTGATTGATTCATTCATTCATTCATTCATACAAACCACCGGTGGCTATACACTACCTGAGAATCCCACCGCACAAGCTTTGAGGTAGCCATCGTCGTTGAAGATCTTGGTGAGGATAACCCCGAGGAAAAGATACATGCCGTTAATGAGTGTTGTGAACACGGCAGTCAGGTACAGGAAGTACAGGGTACCAAACTTCTTCTCTAGCCAGCTGCCCTTGTACAAGAGACTGAGCATGTTGTAGTACAGATGCATGTCGGAGCCGTGGTAGAACGGACTGAGTACGAATCTCAGCCAGTCTTTTGCGTAAAGAACTGGGGGATAAAAAAAAAAAGGAAACCGTTTTGTCATTCAATCAGTCGCAACCTCTACAATAAAGTTAAAAAGTTGTGTGGCGTTTCCGCTATAAAGGTTGGCGACGGTGTACCACTTCCGGCGTAATGCAGACGACATTATACATCTAGTGCTGATTGGTCTGTAACAATACGGTCGCTCTTTGCATATGTCCGATACGCCTAAAGGCGTGAAAAGGGTCTTTAATTACAGTGTACCATTGCTGTCTTTGGGAATATTTTGTGGGGAGGCCCTAATTTCTTGCTACTACTGCAGATAAGCGCAAAGTTCTGCAAGCAAAGTCATATTTCAGAGTAGCTGCAGACAAAAAGCGTCTCCTGCATGAAACCGTAGGTAGAGCTAAGGATTTCAGGCCAAGATCATTTTTTGTTTTGTTTTTGACAACAACAAATGTTCGGCTCTGTCAGGATCCCAAACCACGATCTTCCGATCCGCAGACGAGCTGCTATCTGCTACACCACGACGGTCACACATAACAAAGAACTTAAGCGTTTCTGTTACTTACTTAAATAAGAACTAATACATGCATCTTCTACATTTGGCAAGAATCCAGGATCCATAAACAGGGCTGTCTGTCCGGCAATGAGAGTCAGTGTACCAGGGGGGATGTTTTTGATACCGTAGTGCAGCATGTGTCCAAAAAGCATGGCCAGACCTGCGTTTTCTAGTCTGTAGATCACCATTCTGTTAACTGAATTCTCGTACCTGATCTGTAGAGTGTGAGTTAAAACAACAAGTTAGCTGCCAGTTTTATACAGGACTTGTAAACCAACCGAAGCATTTCTTGGTAGTCGGTGGTTTTACTACAAAATGTTTTGTCCAGTCATCATCATGTAGCAGGTCCTTTGCAGAACGTCGCTCTCATCATTGTCTACCAGAAAGAAATTCGGTCTCTCGCCAGCTCTGCTGCCTCGTGTACTTTCATATTCAAGAAATCATTTATAAGTGGTGGCCATCTTCGTGCTGGTCAGCCTCTGCCCCTCCTTCATGGCACCATGCCTTCTGCTATAATTTGTTCTAGTCCGCCATGGAGTTTGATGTGACCAAATTATTTCAGCTTCCGAGACAAGACGCTGTTCATCAGCCAGTCTTCCTTGATTTTCAGATATGTCCAGTAATTTGCCATTATTACGGTCCAAGAAAGGGAAAAAAAAACACAGACACACTACATGATCTTAGCATCGAGGAGAAATGGCTTATAAACAGCATCCTGTCCCGAAAGCTGACGTATTTTGGCTATGATAAACGCCATGGTGGGCTGGAGAGAACGGTGACGTAGGATACAGTTTCCGGAAAACGAGGCAGAGGTAGACCTCCAAGAATGTAGATACAAGACATTGAAGATGGATTGTTCATGAAGGCGTGACTTACCAGAATAACAAATTACACATGTTAGTGGTAGTAGTTATGTATGCTGCCATACTATCAGGCAGATGCTCTCAGTGTTGCTATAATAAACCTGCATTCTGCATTCTCTGAGCAGTTACCTGTCTGGTAATGTTGCACCACCACCACCAGCACCACCACCAGCACCACCACCACCAGCACCACCACCAGCACCACCACCAGCACCACCACCAGCATCACCACTTAATGTAGAAACACACATTCGCTATATCTTTATGTGTAACAATTTTCGAATGAAAAGGAATTAATTCTTCAATAGAATGTTTGCTTCTTTCTGTGCTAAAAAAAAAAAAAAAAACATAGACCAAGAAGTACTGAAACTTCTGGAGGCGGAGAACAAACATTATGACGACCAATAAAGGGGCTGAACACGAGGTCATACGTCACAATTTTCCGACTGAGAATAGAACACTGCAGACTTAAGGCAGAGAATGAAGGCTGCACAATCCGTTTAGTACCCATGCCAAGCCGCACTTAAAACACACAATACAGAAATATCCCCTCGAGAAAAATCTGCGAGAAAATACAGGGCCAGAAGAAAAAAGCATCCAGAAATAGCTATAGGGAACCCTGGAGAACTTGCTGCTGGCGTGCCGGTTCCTGGAAGCAAAACGACTTAGAAGCTGAAAATATAAAACTGATAAAGAAAATAGTTACAAACAAAACCTGAACTGCTACTGTTACTAAATGTCGACATATAATTGTCAATCTTAGTGTGACGAAGATAGTTATCATCCATACATTTTAAAATCTGGTACGGAAGACTGGGCTCTTGTGTATGTATCCCAAGTGAATAGAGATCGTTCCTCAAAATAATGTCACAAACACCAGTACCACCACCACCACGAAAACCATCATCACTACCAGCAGTAGAACCAGTACTACCAGAATTGCCACCAGCATGAGCACCACTATCATCACCATTACCACCACCACAATCATCATCATCATTGAGAACGCAATCAGGGCTGGACTTTGAGATAAGACAGCTTTAAACAAAAGTGAGCTCCCTACCGTTTTCAATGACACCATCTAATCTAAGAAAACTTACAAATCTATACGACTCTTAAATATACGCACAATGGTTATGTATGGGGTTTAATTGTTGTGACAAGGAATTAATAACATGCAAGCAAAATCACAGAACTGATAAAATCCTCTCAAACATTTAAAATATAATTTAAAAACAAAATTGCAATTTAAATATGTTTAAACATGACTGTGATGCCCCTGCAGATAGTGAGGCCCGAAGCTGTAGGTTATTTAGCTAATGATTAAATCTAGCACTGAACGCCATTGTCGCTCACTTCACATGTGGCATTTTAGCGTCAGGAAGAGCACAGGAACAGTTATTTCCCGTCCCGATGTATTTCAAAGCCCCGCCCTGGCTGTAGTCGGGGACCCTAATATAACCTAACGGTTGAACAGGGTTTTGGGAATTTGGGCCTGGGTGACCCTCATCTGAATGGTGACACTTTGTGTCACTGGGTGTTGCTCGCTCGTTGTACGGTCCTGGCGGGGTTGAACGAGAGGAAATGGTTTCAGCCCAGTATTCGCTATGGCATTATCGTCATTCCTAGGGGATGTAAGTTGAGTTGAGTTGATTCAAGAACCAACATCACAGAACTTGAGAAATTTCCATGAGCGCTCCGTCCCCATCTTCAGCAGTGAAGCAGAGTTAACATACCAGTAACATTATGATTTAATGTCCGTCTCGCCTTTTCTCTGAGCGTGGAGTATCGGCCAGACCGCCTTGTCACTCCTCGCTGTATCACTCTCACCGGACTGTGTGTGGTTATCAATTTTCTGTTCCAAATTGTTCACGTGTCCAGATAAGGCCCTAATCGCGTCTGCCTTTTCATGCATCATTATTCCACCAAGTTGTGCAGAGCCAACCTATCTGACCGCCTGTTTATTTCCCAGCACGCCTGTATATCAAATGCAGACAATGCTCTTCACACTTAGTTGTAATTGTAGCATTCGTTCTAAAGATGTAAAACATCTTTGATGTCATCAATCCATCTTCTGCTTGAGAGACATTTTAATGTCAGATTCTATCTTATAAGGAATAGTGCCTGTCTTTATATAAGATTTTAAACTTATCGCTAATCCGTTATACGCCAAAGAAGAAGCGCATGGGCATTTACAGCACGCTCAGCGGGCAGAACAGTCAAAGAAGCCAACGGCGCCTTCTCCATGACAACCAGCAGCATGACGATGGAGGTGATGGCAGTGACACAAGCGCTTGCCTGGCTTGAAACACAAAAATACACCCGCGTGTGTATACTCAGTGATTCATTGAGTATGATCCGGAGGGTTCAGGCAGGTTCAGTGCGAAGACAATGGCTTGAATCATTACAGAAGTCCACTGTCCGTGGAGTCACCTTTATTTTTGTTCCGGGACACGCAGGCGTCGATGGAAATGAAAGAGCTGACAGGTTGGCTGGATCCGCTATCACTACCGACGGTCAGCCTATGGATCATGCTGATATTATCAATGCCCTCAGAGAAATGGGAAGGATAGACGACTTTGGTGGCAGTGAATCCACATCACTCGCCAGAATGGCTGACTTGGGAATTAAGATCGGCACAGCAAAAAACGAGACGCACACCAGTCACGCCAGAAGACTTGTTAATCAACATAGAACTGGTACTATTAGCCATCGGACGTTGGGGTTCATACTGAGGGGAGGATCTGAGCACTTATGGACATGTCCGGAGTGCAATGAGGATAACCCAACTAACTAACTAACTAACTAACTAACTAACTTATCGCTAGGCTAAATTATTTTTAAAAAATTGGGGGGGGGGGGGGTAATCATATGCGTGTAAGGATACCTTCTTTGTACTGTAAATCAACGTTTTCCTATGTTAGGCAGCTAAACCCCAGATTATGTACTTCTGCTTTCACTCTTCTCTACCACCACAGATGGTGTTGTAATGTGTATGTAGCAGTTAAAACAGAGCGGGAGCTGCCATATTGTTACACTTTGGTCTGTATTAAAAGTTTCACCACGACAACAAAACAGGAACGAAACAATAATTTTCCTAAATGAATCATCATCATCATCATCATCAAGTGCCTTGCCAGCTGGCGGAGGCGTTCATGCCTCGGTCTTTGGTGTTCTAGATCATTTCCTTCATGATATTCCTCCATGCCACTGTCTGAAGCCGTCCACCATCATTTCTCTCGGTCTGCCTCTGCCTTTCCAGTCGTCACGATATTTTCTAGTGCTCCTTTTCTCATTACATGACCAAAGAACTTTGTTTGTCTCCTTCTCATTGTTGTATATAAGTTTCTACTTTCATCAGCCATTTCCAGACATTCAATGTTGGTTATTCTGGCAGTTAAAGGTATTCTCAACATTTTCCTCAAGAGCCACAACTCAGTTGCCAAACTCTTCTTAATTTGTTTGCTCACATTCCACGATTCACTGCCATACAACAGGACAGGCTCGATATAACATTTCAATACTCGTTTTCTGATGTTTAATGAGAGTGATTTATTACATAAAATACTTTTCATCTTCTGAAATGCTGCCTTTGCCTGGTCAATTCTGCTCTTAATTTCTGTCACACATTGTTTATCTTATGTTATGAATGTCCCCAAATACTTGAATTGTTTGACTCGGTGCAGCACGTTCCCTTTATTGCTTTGTCACATTTTGGAGTTATCTTCTTCTTTCATATAACCATTGTTTCTGTTTTCTTGATATTCAAGGAGAGTCCTTTGTTTTCACTTTCTAGGACTACAATGTCTAATAATTGTTGTAGGTCTTCTGTGTTTTCAGCTGTTAGTTCTGTATCATCTGCATAACGAAGATTTTAATATTATAACCTCCAACTAGTATTCCTGGTCTATCCTTGACCTCCCTCATTATTATTTCCCGAGAGAGAGAGAGAGAGAGAGAGAGAGAGAGAGAGAGAGAGAGAGAGAGAGAGAGAGAGAGAGAGAGGATCTGGTGACAAAACACACCCTTGTCTCACTACTTGCTATATCTGTTCATAACTGTCTACTTTATTTCCCAATTTAATTGCGGCATCTTACTTCCAATAAATATTTTTATTATTATTCTGAGATCTTTTGCATCAATGTTAATAGTTTATAGTCGGGGCGTCCAGAAGAGCAAAGTGCAGAATCTAGTGTCTCTCTCTCTCGGCACCCAAAGCGATAAAAGAGAAAGTGGTGAAGAAGAAATCTGATTGCAGTGTGTGTCACGAACATTACAACCAAACATACCTGACATATACTACAACCAAACATACCTGACGAATACTACAACCAAACATACCTGACGAATACTACAACCAAACATACCTGAGGAATACTACAACCAAACATACCTGACGAATACTACAACCAAACATACCTGACTAATACTACAACCAAACATACCTGACGAATACTACAACCAAACATACCTGACTAATACTAATAATCAAACATATATGACTTTTATCAGAAACATTATAATCAAACATATCTGACTTTTATCAGAAAGATTAGAATCAAACATATCTGACTTTTATCAGAAAGATTAGAATCAAACATATCTGACTTTTATCAGAAAGATTAGAATCAAACATATCTGACTTTTATCAGAAAGATTAGAATCAAACATATCTGACTTTTATCAGAAAGATTAGAATCAAACATATCTGACTTTAGCATCAGGAAGCGTAGAACCACACATATATGACTGTTGTATCGCGAAGATCAGAACCAAACACACATGAGTCTAGTGTCAGGAAGATTAGAACCACACATATGTGACTGTTGTATCGGGAAGATCAGAACCAAACATACATGAGTCTAGTGTCAGGAAGATTAAAACCAGACACATCTGACTGAAGTGTCATGAAGATTTGAACTAAACATATCTGAATAAAGTGTCCGGAAAATTAGAACCGAACATATCTGAGTATAATGGCATGAAGATTAGAACCAACCGTATCTTGCTGCATCGTTGTGTCTATAGGCACCATAAGAGATGTTGTGTTACACCTTTACTTAAGTGTCATCTACATTCGAGATGATTGTGAGGCACATGCATGTGTGCCGGATAAAAATGTGTAAACTTTTTCATATCGACTGTGAGAGAAACTCTGTCAGATGCCGTCGTAGCTAGACACGACTGACTGACTTTCTACCCCACCAGTACATGAAAATGAGCAATAAACACCCGGTGACACAAAGTACCACCATTCGGATGAGGATCACCAGGAGACAGGTCCCAGAAAGCAGATTCAACCGTTAGGTTGTATTAGGGCACCTGAGCGTATGCCACATCCCCTCGTAACTCCTCGCAGCGCCATTCTCCTCAGACCGTAATAATCTACCTGCGCATCTGCACTGTTCACTCGCTCCCAAAGGGCGCTCACAATATCTAGCTTGTCATACATCAGTTCACCACCAAGTGGTGCAGAGCCGGCTAGTCTATCTGCCTGCTCATTTCCCAACACACTAGCATGACCTGGGGAAAATATCCAAAGGACGCTAACTATCTGGGACCTCTGAAGTGGTGCTTGCCACTCTGCACATTTCTCAACATGCTCTGTGAGTTGCTGCAACGTTATGACAGGAGAGAGTGAGCACTGTAAAACCAGTTTCCTTGATGTCAACCATATTATATATGGCGCTGAGGCACATACATATATGCCAGTCAAAAATATAATTTAGACCTGATGTCGCAGAAGAATGACATATCGCTTTTAATTCTAGCATAAATACTCACTATTCATCGGTGAACGGAGGCTTACCTTGTGTGACAGCTCCCGGCGATTGGTGACAAAGACAATGGAAATTTTCTGGGAATCATAGATTTGCTTCTACTGGGCTCCAATTATAAAAGAACGAAGGTTACAAGTTAAAGAGTCACAAGAAAATGGAAAAGTAATTATCTCAGTGCCGATTACCAAAACGAGTTAATTGCCCATTGGTCCTCACTTTAAAGCATTGTGTGTTAGAGGATAGGAACATTGCAATGTAATTTGCTGTTATTGTTAATTCCACGCTCAGATTCATCAAATGCTAGAAAAGTAAAATTTCTTTTGCCTTACGTAAAGAAAACTTACGTGAAACTGTAGAAAGATGTGCATTTTTTTTTTTTTTTTTACAAAAGCCATACAACAGGATTTGACATAGCATAGATGATAGTATAAACTTTGAAAGAACATGACATATCACTGTCGGATTGTCGTGCACAAGGCTGTGACGATGTAGCCAACATGGCAAGACCACATAAAAATGCTCAAACAAGAATACTTGTAAAGTGTGAAACAGGTGATTTCTCACACTGTTGACGGTACACACTTAACTTACTTGCCTTTGGTCCAAACCTGGCATTGGGCACCTCTTCACAGCATATCTAACACGCGATGGTCACATGTATTGGCTGTTCTCTTCACAGCATATCTAACACACGATGGTCACATGTATTGGCTGTTCTCTTCACAGCATGTCTGGCACACGATGGTCAGATGTATTGGCTGTTGTCTTTACAGCATGTCTGGCACACGATGGTCAGATGTATTGGCTGTTGTCTTTACAGCATGTCTGGCACACGATGCTCACATGTATTGGCTGTTGTCTTTACAGCATGTCTGGCACACGATGGTCAGATGTATTGGCTGTTCTCTTCACAGCATTTCTAACACACAATGGTCCGATGTATTGGCTGTTGTCTTCACAGCATGTCTGGCACACGATGGTCAGATGTATTGGCTGTTGTCTTTACAGCATGTCTGGCACACGATGGTCAGATGTATTGGCTGTTGTCTTCACAGCATGTCTGGCACACGATGGTCAGATGTATTGGCTGTTCTCTTCACAGCATTTCTAACACACAATGGTCAGATGTATTGGCTGTTCTCTTCACGGCATATCTAACACACGATGGTCACATGTATTGGCTGTTCTGTTCACGGCATGTCTAACACACGATGGTCAGATGTATTGGCTGTTGTCTTCACAGCATGTCTGGCACACGATGGTCAGATGTATTGGCTGTTCTCTTCACAGCATTTCTAACACACAATGGTCAGATGTATTGGCTGTTCTCTTCACGGCATATCTAACACACGATGGTCACATGTATTGGCTGTTCTGTTCACGGCATGTCTAACACACGATGGTCAGATGTATTGGCTGTTCTGTTCACGGCATTCTTACACACGATTCTCACATGTATTGGCTGTTCTGTTCACGGCATGTCTAGCACACGATGGTCAGATGTATTGGCTGTTCTCTTCACAGCATGTCTGGCACACGATGGTCACATGTATTGGCTGTTCTGTTCACAGCATGTCTAACACACGATGGCCAGATGTATTGGCTGTTCTGTTCACGGCATGTCTAACTCATGATGGTCACATGCATTTGCTGTTTTGTTCACTGCATATCTAACACACGATGGTCAGATGTATTGGTTGTTCTCTTCACAGCATGTCTGGCACACGATGGTCAGATGTATTGGCTCTTCTCTTCACGGTATGTCTAAAACACGATGGTTAGACGGTGTTGAATAACCGATTTTATAACCGGTATGTCAAGCATCAAATTAGCATTACAAGACCTCTTGGAGTTGAAACTAACTGCAAAATTAAGAAAATAGATTAAAAGGCCTTTTTATCCTATGTCCCTGCCTTCATTTGTGTGATACTGTTTGTTAATGTCTGTTATGTGGGAAAGAGTATTAGGTTCAGGTAATATTTATAACAATGCTGTTAAGTCCAGAAATGCAACGCTGGTTGTAGAAGTGAACAACTGAACAGTATTGATTTCAGAACTGATTCATCTTCAGAATAGTTGGAAGAGTGTTTAGAGCGAAGCTAAGCCTGTTGCGTTTAATGTGTGCATAGACTTGAAATATAAGTGGGTGTCCCTCCCGTGTGGGTTCTGGGATCCCATTTTTTTTGGGAGTAAAAGTAAAGGTCCCTTTTCCACGCCTTTAGACGTACTGGGCATATAGGGCTAGACCTATATTTTTATAGACCAGTTTGAAAAAGAATTCTTGCTTGCTACATACATCCAGTTTTAACATATGGCTGTGACAATCTGTAGACAGGCCAAACAATTTCTTGAGGCCTCAGAGATGTGGTTTTACAGAAGAATGCTTAGAATACCTTGGACAGCCAAAAAGAGCAACCAAGAGGTTTTAAAAGAGGCGGGAGCCCAAAGACAACTTATCACAGGCATCAGAAGGAGACAGTCATCATTTTTCGGCCATGTTAGGAGAAGAGGGAAAACAGAACATGTTGTGACCACTGGAAAGTTCTGCGAAAGGAAGGATAGAGAAAGACAACGAGAAAAGATTCTTGACAATCTTGTTGCATGGCATGGAGGTGTGTCGACACACAAACTGATACAGGCTGCAGGAAATCGCAGATTGTGGAGAGGCATGATCGCCTACGCCAGTCAGCAAGACACATGATGATGATGATGACGTATGAAGGAAACAAACAACCTCCATGTCTTTAGGATTAAAAAGTGGCCTGACTCCAAAAAGCTTCCACGGTGCGACTCTTTTACCATTGCCCGAACGCTTCGAGAAGTTAAAAAAAAAATTTGAAATCGATCTCTTCTACATGGAGAATCATGAACATATGTAGGTTATGTTACGCCAGATAGATTTATAAATCTGTGACCAACACAAGCGCTAACTAACTTCTGTGCTACTTTGACTTGTCGACTTTCTTGGACATTCGCACTCTTCTATTTATTCAGAACATAAGGGTCGTAGCAGCTGGCTAGGCTGACTACTTCCCCCCCCGAAACAGAAATATCATAGATAATTTGGAACCTCTCTCTTTCTTTCTTTCTTTCTTTCTTTCTTTCTTTCTTTCTTTCTTTCTTTCTTTCTTTCTTTCTTTCTTTCTTTCTTTCTTTCTTTCTTTCTTTCTTTCTTTCTTTCTTTCTTTCTTTCTTTCTTTCTTTCTTTCTTTCTTTCTTTCTTTCTTTCTTTCTTTCTTTCTTTCTTTCTTTCTTTCTTTCTCTATCTCTCTCTCTCTCTCTTACTCTCTCTCTCTCTCTCTCTCTCTCTCTCTCTCTCTCCCTTGTTGTACCCCACCAGGACATCACACATGCAATAAACGCCTGATGACACAAAGTGCACCATGCGGATGAGGATCACCTGTGAAGAGGTCCCAGAAACACATTTCCGCCATTAGGCCATATTTATGGCCCGGCTATATTCAGGGGCCCCTGCAAAAGCCAGGGTGGGGTTTTAAATAACAAAAATTGTATCCCTTATGAGGACGACAATAGTAGGTAGTGTGCAAGTATATATCGCATACATACCACTGGGGTATCTCTTGTACATCCTTGAATTAATTACCTGCATGGCTTCATTCTGTATGCGTGCAAGTTTCATCAGCTGACTCTTTGATATGGTAAGCATTCCACAGTCTATCACCGACAGGATCACATGCTGGAACATTGTGAACAGCATTCTTTGATCCATGTCCACTGCTGTCATAATCTTGAGAGCATTGAGTCATTTTGGCATTTCACCTCAACGGCCTATACATGATCCTAAAAGGACAGCCTTCTATCGAAAATGATAACCAGGTACCTCAGTTTGCTTTCTTTTTTGATGTTATTGTATAGTGAGGCTTGAAACATCAGCTCTTACAGTATTGTCCAGAGAGCATAACAAAACAGCCGCCTTTTTTGAGTTGATAACAGCACCTATTTATGAACACAGTCAGTCACTTTGTCCTGTTTCCTGTAGCTCTTTGGCTATTCGTTGCCTATTACTGCCCTGCCTATATTTCACTTAGCAACAACAACAACAACAACAACAATAACAAATAGATGGGTGTGTTATACAATGACTAAAAATAATAGAATGTATCTTTGATTTGCCATTGAGCACATGCAGGTTCACCGAGGGAGCGACAAAATTGCAACAACAAAAAAATTTGCAAGTGTATGTGGTGAGTATATGTGTGCGCGTGAGTGTGTGTGTATGTGGGGGGGGGGGGAGGGGGTTTAGTGAGGTCAGAATAGAAAAAGAGGGGAGGGGGTTAAGGGAGAGGGTGAATTATATGTACCAGGTCCTACCCGACCATTGGTACAATGCAGCATTCTATAAAACTGTAAAGGTGCATTGGGACCTTCCCGAACTTTAGGTTTTAATTATACGACTTTGTGTGACAAGTTCTTTGCCCGTGGCCTTTCTTTATCCAATTCAGTTCTAAACATTGTCTGGCGGCGATTGTTTACCGTCACATAAACTTTATCAGTAAAAAAAAAAAAATGTGTCCAGCTGCAAGAGTGATTGAAATTTCGACCACTGATTTACCTACTTTAACTTCCTGTAGTGCCGTTATAAGCCAAATATGGTTAACAGCATTCATTCCAAGCCAGAATGCAATACGATGGCCTGGAACGTCACGTATGACGATACGCATGAAGATGACATACCGACAAGGTTGAAGAAGCCTAGTCAAGAACACGATAGCAACTGAGGACCTAAAGGCGAAACAACAGCAATGACAGCTTCTAAAACAACACGAAGAACTGGTATGGCACTATCAACATAAATAGCTCAGGACACAGCCCAATCAATGGCAGTAACACCACCAACGGACGGCACAATAAGAAACACATTAGCTAATAGGATGCAGACCTGCACAGTCACATGGACACAACTTGGCCGGCCAGATAGACACTGAAGAAATAAAATATCTGCACAAAATACAATGTAATGAAATAGAAACACATGTTTCCATGAGCATAACCGCTATTGAATAGGACGAGACAAGCCCCCTATTCAGAGGTTTCTCTTCCCGCTTCACCTGGGTATGCAGAGTGTTTGGTTTTTACAACGGACCAGCTTTATGGTACACGGGCAGTAACTTATAAGTGCTCCGTTCTACTTTTTACCTAAGCCTGAGTCCAAAGAATCTCAGAGCAGTGCATGAACTCTGTGGATCCTGAAATACATTGGGTAAATTTTAAATTCCAAATTTTGCCCGTGCGGCGCCGTTAGGCTATACTTTTCGATTTTCAACTGCCAAGGGATTTTTTTTTAAACGTGCGCAACAATACACACAAGCGTCCGATCTAACTACCCAGAGACCAGGGGAAATTACTAGAAACCCACGTGAAAAAAAATGCCGACCTTCACCGGGGCCTCGAGACCATGCAGCTCCCTGTGCACTGTGCACAATGTTTTTCCTGGCAATGAAAACTGCTACGTAAATAAGTCAACTGATGTGTTACTGTAACTATTTCAGTCTCCGGTGTGATATCTGCTGGGTCTGTCAATGATGGTCTCCAATATACTTGTCTTTTCGTAGTAACAATATATATTCCTTACGTCTTTTTTAGGACGTAATTTTTTTGTTATTTGAAGCGGTTTTCCAGGGGGGCCATAAATATCCACGGCGATCCTCGTCCACATGGTGGCACTTTGTGTCATCGGGTGTTTGTCGCTTGTGTGATGTCCTGGTGGGGTAGAAAGTCAGTCAGTCAGTCGTCTTTTCGTGGCTTATTTGAATTCAGACCACTGGTTCTAGCTGGTATGATGTATGTTTGCCGGCACAGCACATCTGATATCGGGGGAAAAACCTGACAGGCTTGTTAGGGGGCAGCGGGTTTAGCCTCTCCCCACTTCATCTAAAAAAAAAGGGGGGGAGGGGGGCTCCGAAACCCACAAAGGAAGATATGTAGTGCTATGTTGGTTAATATAGGCTCAAACTTAGTAACATCTTAAATAACATAATATTCGGCACAAAAGGTTACCACAATCAGAGTTTTGAAAACGGTTGAAAGATGAATATGACCTTTTTTAACGCTACCGAATTTATATTTGAAATACCGTAAAAAATTTTAAACCTGACAAGAAATAGATCTTGTCAGCTGTTCTCCAACTAAAACGCAAACACGAACAAACAAAATGAATGTCATGGCTAAAAAAAAAAAAAAACGTCACATACAGCTGCACAATAGACTGCATACAGAGACTTCTTCTTCTTTAAAATTCCGAGCCCTTGAGGCTCATTGCTGCAGATATCACCCGCCTCCATTCATCTCCCTGGTTGGCCTTCTCTTTCCAGTTGGTGACACCAAGTGTTTGCAGGTCTATCTGGACATTATCTCTCCATCTTCTTCTTGGTCTGCCCCGTGGTCTACGACCATTCATCTCCCTCGTGTATACAGTTTTTACTTCTCGGTTATCTGGCATTCTTTCAATATGCCCCAACCATTTCAGTCTATTAGCTCTCATGATGCCAGTGATCAGTGGTGATTTAAACAGATTATCAATTTCGTTATTGCTTCTCACTCTCCATTCCCCGCTGTTTGCATCTTTGATGGGTATATAGCGACTTAGCTTTATTAAATTCCTCAAGAATAACGAAAAGAAAAATAAAATTCGATAGTCTTGTTCTAGCTCTTATAAGCCTTGTGGCCGTCCAGGTTTTGACACAGGGAACTTGGCAATATATTCGGCACATCAAGAGAACACGCTTCTTCTTCTTCTTCTTTGGCTTGAAATAGATTATCTAATATCTGCAATGTTGTCTCTAGTATGAACTTTACTGTCTTTTGTGATTCACTCAGCGAACCGTAAAGTTTGACTTGCATCGATGTTTCTCTTGGCCAAAATTTTTGCCTTGATTTGTTGTATTTAGGACAGACTTGGGGGACGTGATCTGTTGTCTTATGTGCCAATCCACAAATGCAGATGGCTGATTGGCCGATTTTAAATTTTGTGTACATGTGGCTGCGAAGTCGATTGTGTCCTGTTCTAAGGACACAATCTAAGAGGAGAAGCAAAAGAGAACCACAAAACAGGCAATTCTGTGGGAATTAAATTGATTTAGGAAGCGTGATTCTTCATAAGAAATCGTAATTTGAACGTTACTGAGATCTGTGGCCACGGATGATTGGTCAAAAAAAAAGCAGATAAATGTAATGCAGATTTTCAGATTCTTGTTCAGTACTTTTTGGCAAAATTAGAATACTCAAAATTTTAAAACAATAAGTGGTGGTCCACAGGACGTTGTGTATGGAAGCTCGCTCTGGTCAGATCAAAGGGAGACAGAACAAACAGGAAACACCAAGAAAGAAGAAGGAAGACATGCACCAGTGACAACAGGACGAGCGGTTTGATTCGGATGGAAGCATCAAGCCCATAAATGGCACAAACACTAGTATTCAGTCACGATAGTGACGCAAATAACCCAGACCACAAATAAAGGCGGAGAGTGCTAGCAGCCTAGGCTAGCTAGCAGCAGTCTGAACGTGGTCGAGCTTTTCTTTTTTTTTTTTTTCTCTCAAAAGGATTTGGACTTGGACTCAGATTCTTGAGAGATACGATTACAGAGAGTTCTTAATTTCTATACAGAGCCAATCCATACGTTTGGAAGTGAATCACGAATAATCAGTGGACTGTTGAAGAATTAAGTGTTGATCTTTGCAGAAATATTATAGAAAATATGTCAGCTAATAATCTAGGTAGAAAATATTATATTTATATGTAGAGAATACGATATTTGCAATAAATATGTCAACAGAACAAGACGCTGAAACGAGTCTTTGACTTACTCTATATAAAACATGCATGAACACTCAGCGTGGGCATTTCTATCTAAAGTCTGGTTTCTTCACAATAAATATGTATATAAAGATACTGTATAGCCTTAGTCAATGTGATTATATTTATTATGGTGGTGAAAGTGGTGATGGTGATAAAGGGAGAGCATAAAATAATGAAGACAGAAATATGGTGGCGCTGGGCTTGGGGATCACGGGCATGGGTGATCTAGAACGTAGATGAGAAGGATTATGTAACGTCCGGAAGGATCTAGAGGAGTTGGTCTCGTTTCAGGTTCCAAGAAAAGTGTATCCGTCGTACGGAAGGATGAATTCAAAGTTGATGTTTGAATCTGGTTTGGCTGCAAGTTCTTATGCCCAACCTGTCTATTTTTCGTATGGCCATTCTGGTTCAGACTTGACACGTTGTTCTAATTCAGCTTAAAGGATTGTGATTGTTATTTTTTCGCCGTCAGATTAATTATATTTTATTCAGCCTAAAGACAAGGCTTTTGAACTGTGTTTTTGCTATCTGTTGTTTTGCAATCCCTGGACTGTGTCCGCAGGTTGCACTGGTTGGAGGCGATTGAGTAACTGAATAAACATTGACATTTTTATCAGCCGTTTGTTTGCAGTGTTGGTGTTTCGTCATGTTGCAATGTGCGTTGATGTGCACCTGTGAAGTTTGCATATGACTGGAGTCAAGTTAGGGGTGTAGAGAGACATTGCACTTGTGAAACAAAATTATAGATTTACATGTAAAAAAAAAATACAGTAGAAAATTAGGCAGTAAAAGAGGGTTCTTAAGAGTTATATAGAGTAAATTATGATGAACGAAAGTGAATAATGGACAATCAGCTGATTAGGTAATATTTTACTCAAACTGTGAACATATGCTTTTTTCGTATTTTTGTAAAAAACATAAGATCATCCTGGACAGATGGAAGGCATTATGAAGATATCATAAAACATCTCAGTCAGAAACAGAACTAGAATTTTCTATCAGGAAAAAAAAAAAAATCCCCGTTTTTAGACATATGACCAGAAGAAAAATCCTGGAGAATATCGTAATTTATTGGAAATTTAAAGGCCGATAAAACAAAAATGCGATTAAAATTTTTGGTGGCTGACAGTTCAATATCATTTTATGGCGCAACATCTGAACCAGAAACGACTCACAGTAAACGAGACTAAAGGCTGCAAGCAGACGTGAATACCAGACGCTACATGACATGGGCTACAGAAAGAATTGCTGCAAACATAACTGATGCTTACATTTGCAAGGGAGACCAGCATTATTTAATTAATTAATTAATTTAATGGCTTGTATAAGCGTGAGCAGATTATTTGAAATACTTATTTTGAATGTCGAAAAGCCTTTTTTTTTTTTTTTTTTGTAGATTTTAAATCAGCTATTAATAAACAAGACATTAAATTCTTTCTTGCGTGTCAGATATCATTTTCTGTAATTTTAATTGATAGAAACTATCCCAGAAGAAGATTAATGGCCAGGGTATGTTTAGGCTATGATTATATTTTCTAACATGCGTCTCCAGTTATAAAAAAAAATATAATTACTTATATAGTTTCGTCCTTTTTACGACGAAATTTTTTGTCATTTGAAACCCCACCCTGGTTTTGCCGAGGGCCGCAATATAGGCAGGCCATTAATATGGCAAAATGTCTGAACGCTGTTTCTGGGACCTCTCCACGGCAATCCTCATCCACATGGTGGCACGTTGTGTCATCGGGTGTTTATCGTTTGTGTGATGTCATGGTGGGGTAGAAAGTCAGCCAGTCAGTTTCTAACATGCCTTCTATGACGACTAATATAACAGAAACATTTTTCATTAGCACACATGTGTGTGCCTCAGAGTAATATATAATATGGATGATATCAAGGGCGAGTGGTTTTACTGTGCTCTCTTTTTATTTGGGGGGGGGGGGGGGGGTGGGCATAACGTTGTGCAGCAAACCATATTTGGTTCTAAGCTTCATCCCACTACACTTAAACATGTTTGGTTTTAATCTTAACGACACTACGTTCAGAATTAAAAAATTTTAAGTTTAGAATAGGTTTTAATATCCTTTGGCCCACATACATTTCCTAATGTGGTTAATGATCTTCTTGCCTTTTCTATTTCGTATTTTAATATATTTCTCACTTCCCCCATCTGTTTCTACATTACTATCCAAATAGGTGTACGACTCCACATCTTGGAGTGGGATACCATTAAAAGAAATTACATTACTATTTTCCTGATTTACCCTCATTATCTTTTTTTTTTTTTATGAATTTTCAGAACTAGCTGTTTTGACCTCGCATCAAGTGTATTTAATTTATCTTGCATCTGATTCCACGAGTTGGATAGGAAAAAAATATGTCATCTGCGAAGTCCAGGTCATTAGGTTGTTTTGTTGGGTCTCAATGAATTTCAAATGCAGTGAAAAAATATATCTACTGTTCCCCCCCCCCCCCCCCCCACCCCCACAAACATGTCGTATGAGAAGACTAATTAGTTATGGTATATCTGTCTGAGAGACAGTGATAAAAAAATGCTACATCTGTAAATCGGATGTGCACGCAAAACTCACGTTTTGGATCAAAATCAAAATACATAAGTGGACGAACAACCAGAACTGCTCGCCCGAGCTCACATCTAGCGAACTGTAAGAAGAAGACAATTAACAAAACTGCAGCTTATAAAAATTCAGCCCTGCACCTGATGATGATGACGAGTCACTTTCTGTACCTGAATAATGAGGGAGATTTCAGCAAAGTACTGTTGGAAGAGGGGGCAGCGAGAGCCTGCATTCTCTCAAGCTGGGTTGGATTTCTTCTGTTTCAAACCCGGATCCAGGAGAATTTCACAATTTAATCTATGCTCACAGGTCAACACAGCCTGAAATTATTACTAGGAAATGTTCTAAGAAGTCAAGGCAGCCGAATCACCACTAAAGTGCTGATATGTCTATAAGAAATATGGGTCCAGCACCATGTGACTAACACACAAGTGGCTTGCAGGGGGCGGTAACTCTGGTGTAATTTGTTTAAACAAAGTCTCCATATGTGTCATCTCTTCTACATCCTCATCACCCCCGACTGACCCCTTCACATCGCGTGATCTCTAACAGGTGTATCACTATTCGCCAACCGATAAGTGATCACCGGTCGCTTTTACTTCCCATTTATCAACATCGGCGCTTTGATCACACGACGCTAGAGCCATATGTTTTACAGACCCCACTGAAACTTAATGGATATGCCTTCAATTGCATCTGGTCGTCTTTAAATCCATCGAATGTTCCATGTACCCCTTCTTCACGACTGGCGACCTGTGTCACTTACGAACATCCACACTCACGATTACATCAACAGCAACAACAATTATTAAATAAAAAAGTTACCAAAGATAACAAATATTCATATGGTCAAAATCTTCCAGGAACTTTCGCCCTGTGCCCAGCAGGGTCTAAATATAGGTATACAGAATAAATCTGTATGTTTCGTGAGCAATTTGTATAAATAGTTTGAATCAAAGTGGTGTAGAAAAATATAGTTCCGATTTACGTTTGACTTACGACTCTTTAGTCGGAACGTAATTCAATGGACTATTTAATTAGCAACCAACTCTGATGCTGATGCGAACTGAAGAACTTCGAACCTAAGGGCAGGCCTCTAAACTATGTTCTACAGTGGTCCTGTTTAAAAGAATCATTCTCTACAATCAATATTCTAGGGTTTGCTGATGATGTTGGTCCTCTTGTAACATGGGAAATATCACCGGGTTGACCAATGTTGTATTCACTCTGCTTGTTGTGTATGTTTGCAATATGAAACATGACAGACAGGCACCTGGAAGATTGGTCACGAAATTTATTCATCAATAAATTTCTTTCCTGTTGTTTTCCCCAATCTCTGTACACATTTGATTCAGCCAGGCTTCTTTAGCCACTTTGTTCACTATTTCTTTTTGCATTCTAGAGTATTCTTCTTTATCATTCTTTTTCTTCCTTCTTTCATCCATCAACTGCAGAATTTCGGTTGACATCCATTTCTTTTTTTTTTTTTTTTTGCAACCCTATGGGTTGGTGGGATTGTCTCTTTAGATGTCTGCTGAATTTTGTATGTCTATGTACATGTAATTTATGTCTTTCTCTCTTTATTTTCTGGTTTACATTTTTTATTTGTCTACCTCTAGTTCTGTTTTATACTTGTTTCTTCTTTGTCACTTTTTACTTTTCTATTTATTTTTCCCCCTTTCTTTTTTTTTCTTTTAACCCTTCTTTTTTTTCTAGAGCAATCTTACTGTATGTTACGTGTACTCAGATTGTAGTTATATATAATTTCTTGCTGATTGTTGGTGTATGACACGTGTCACATTCAACCGCTCCTTCTCCGCTAATCGGGTGCCTTGACATCGGCGAGCCAGACATCAAAGATGTGTCCAGGTAAGATCCCCAGCTGGACACAAGCGTCCGATGATTGCATTGTTCCAGGCAAGACGATGACCACACTCCGAGGCCGATTGTTGACACAAGAATACCAATATAGATGGCGGTATACTTTCATCTACGTGTCATAATGATTTGCTGGTTTGTATGGTCAGCTTCCAGGACGTTTCTAGAAGGAGTGTCCAAGTCCAAGGATGGTCAGTGTGTGATAACTTTTACCAGATGCTTCAGTTTTTAACAGCAGTTGTGTCGAACGGTCGTGTTCTTCTATACTAGCGTGAACTATATTTCATTCTCGGATTTCGTGTTTTCCAGCAAGTATTATTTCAGCATGGCTCAGTCCATTCTCAAAAGTCCCAAGGTGTTAGATTTCTGCATTGATTTCTTTATTTCATCACGACTAATTCCCGAGGCAATCCTCGATACGAAAATAAATGGAGATATTGTGTTAGCCTCTCTCCGCGATCAGCCCAACTGGAAATTTATCGTGAAAACATTCACCTTGATCAGACAGGATAGACTTGAAAGAAACTTAGATGTCTTCTATCGTGAGGTCCAGTTCATGCAGTCACTGGACCATCCATATCTGGCAAAGTGCATATATGCGGCTACATGTCCGATATATTTATCCATATGTATGAAGTATTACACTAGAGGCACTCTAGCGCGCTGTCTTGGCCCCATGGGGGTGGACATGTCGGAACTATGTGTCATCCAAGTGGCGTGTGCACTTCGCTATCTACACAAGAACAACCTGGTTCACTTCGATGTAAAACTGGACAATATATTCCTAGATGAAGAATATAACGCTATCCTTGGAGACTTCGGCCTTGCAGTGGAGATGGAACCTCATGAAAAGACACTGGCCAGACGTTACATAGGAGGTACGACTGGATACTTGGCGCCGGAATGCGTAGCAGCGTCGCCTGATGTACAGCTGGATCCCTACAAAGTAAGTGTTACAATTTACATTATTTTAATGTTTCCATGCACTAATTTGCTTCGCCTCCATTTTCTTAATCTACAGTCTGTTGTAATTATCTTTACTGTAGTAAGCTAGTGGGAAATTTGTTTAGCTTATGTTCCACGACCGATATACTGTGTTGCGAACAGATTATCTTTGTGTCTGTATCTCAACAATAGCCTCCTCGGCCACTACAATCTTGTTTTGTTTTGTTTTTTATGTCTTTTCCCCCTATATCTTATTTTTCTGCAGCCTTCACATCTATGACTAAACATAACGTCTTCGGTTCGAAAGGATTCGAATCACATTTTGTTCAGTTTTAGTTTATTTCATATCGTGTGGGTTCTGTCACTTCTACGTATTTGATTTCTGCCAGTTAATGCTGTCTAATGTGTATGAATGATTTGTGTGTTTTAAAACGAAAAATATATTCCACCAAGCATTGGGACAGCTAACTCTCTTTTTACAGCAAAAGACAATCTCAATCAGGTTAAAGAAACATCTCAAAAAAAAACGTATTGGTGCCCACCCTAAGTTCCCAGCACTAGACATTGTCACAACAAACTAGGACACAAAAATTAATGATTACACCACAGCGGATATTATTAATGTATATTAAAATTAATTGTCTATTCATAAAATATGTTTTAACAAGATAAGCCGATCGCTGTTACCAGTGAGTTTATGTTATCTTCTTCTTCTTATTTTTCTTCTTTTTGTCACCTTCCTCCTCTTAGCCCCCACCCCCGTCTCTTCTCTTCTCCTCTCATCACTCCTCCTTCTTCTAAACATGAAAAGACAATATCAAATTATCAAATAAATGCTAAAATATCACAAATAAGATCGGTGGACTTTGGATGTGTTGGACATCACTGTCAGGTGCTAGATGAAGGTAGAAAGGGAGGGAATGACATGGGCGTATTACATTGGAAGACAAGAGAACAAGAAAGAGACGATATAGTCAACAAACTTACACATGAGAAGGTTGAATAGTTCTTGCAACAGCCGAGATTGGCATGATATTTAAGAAATGATATGGATAAAAAGTTGAGGATGTCTAACATAAACTAAAATCGCCAGAACATGTATGCACTTTTAGAGGCAGACAAGGAAGATAATTATGTTAGACTGTCTACTATTTAGTGTAGGCATAGTAGTTGCTTATGTGCTTGCTTATTGAAACTCCGGCCGTGTAAAAAAAAATTTTAAAAATAATAATAATGTTCTTTATAATCACAACTCATCTTCATAATATGAATTCAACATTTTGTTGAAAACTGGTCTGGGAAGGAAAGGCAGCACGGGAAGGAGCTGGTCTTCTCAATTTGAACTCGCACACGAATATATAAAGGCCAGACAACACACATCTCAGTGCCGCAATCTAACAGAATGTACAATCTAGAAGATATAATGACGTCGTTTACTGACCCATCAATTTAAAGGTCAGGAAATCAGTCTTTCAGATGGGCTTTCTGTCTACCAGAAATTCTCTAGGGTCCACCCATCAATGTGGAATACTTGTCTGTTTTATAGGGTCCACTCATCAATGTAAAATACTTGTCTGTTTTCTAGGGTCGACCCATCAATGTAAAATAATTGTCTGTTTTCTAGGGTCGACCCATCAATGTAAAATACTTGTCTGTTTTCTAGTGTCGACCCATCAATGTAAAATAATTGTCTGTTTTCTAGGGTCGACCAATCAATGTAAAATACTTGTCTGTTTTCTAGGGTGGACTCATCTATGTAAATATGTTTAGATGGAGTCATCATATTTCATAATCTCAAAATCCGATATTAGTAACTACATAGCTCACCTAACAGTTACAATGTCTCTGCGAGGCTTTAATCGAATGCTTTGAGAAAACTGCTCAAAGAGAATAACAACATTATATCACCATGTGAGCATAACTTTGATTCATTTATTACATAACGCACATGCACTAAAATATTGTCACAGTAATCTCCTAGCGCTGAGAGTAACTTGGTATGGCAATGTCTTATTTCCAGATCGACTCCTACAGTCTTGGAGTTGTGCTCTGGTGCATGGTATTTGAACGCGAGGCTGATGAGAAAATCGACTACTTTTTAGTGTAGGCATAGTAGTTGCTTATGTGCTTGCTTATTGAAACTCCGGCCGTGTAAAAAAAATTTTAAAAATAATAATAATGTTCTTTATAATCACAACTCATCTTCATAATATGAATTCAACATTTTGTTGAAAACTGGTCTGGGAAGGAAAGGCAGCACGGGAAGGAGCTGGTCTTCTCAATTTGAACTCGCACACGAATATATAAAGGCCAGACAACACACACCTCAGTGCCGCAATCTAACAGAATGTACAATCTAGAAGATATAATGACGTCGTTTACTGACCCATCAATTTAAAGGTCAGGAAATCAGTCTTTCAGATGGGCTTTCTGTCTACCAGAAATTCTCTAGGGTCCACCCATCAATGTGGAATACTTGTCTGTTTTATAGGGTCCACTTATCAATGTAAAATACTTGTCTGTTTTCTAGGGTCGACCCATCAATGTAAAATAATTGTCTGTTTTCTAGGGTCGACCCATCAATGTAAAATACTTGTCTGTTTTCTAGTGTCGACCCATCAATGTAAAATAATTGTCTGTTTTCTAGGGTCGACCAATCAATTTAAAATACTTGATTGTTTTCTAGGTTGGACTCATCTATGTAAATATGTTTAGATGAAGTCATCATATTTCATAATCTCAAAATCCGATATTAGTAACTACATAGCTCACCTAACAGTTACAATGTCTCTGCGAGGCTTTGATCGAATGCTTTGAGAAAACTGCTCAAAGAGAATAACAACATTATATCAGCATGTGAGCATAACTTTGATTCATTTATTACATAACGCACATGCACTAAAATATTGTCACAGTAATCTCCTAGCGCTGAGAGTAACTTGGTATGGCAATGTCTTATTTCCAGATCGACTCCTACAGTCTTGGAGTTGTGCTCTGGTGCATGGTATTTGAACGCGAGGCTGATGAGAAAATCGACTACTATTTCGAGACCAGGAAACAACGAGATCTGCTGCCAAATATCAGGTATGTTCGATTACTTTCAAAGTCATTATTATTATCATCACCATTTATTGCTTTGCTCTTTACTCTATTTAATTCGTGATATTTAATTTGTTTAACTTATCCAGTCTTGGACTCTCACTCAGTCACTGAGGAAAAAGATTGGAGCTTTTGAATTGAAATGTTATAGAACAACTCTTAGAATACCATGGATCAGGAAGAGAAAAAAACATCGACATTCTGAACGAGTTGAACATCAAGGAGAACTGGCTCATAAACAGCATCCTGTCCCGAAAGTTGAAGCATTTTAGGTGGTCTTTAGAATATAGGTCTACCCCTGTGTGCCATTTATGTCTGAAGGTGTGGGAAACTGGTAGAGATGGGGGGAGGGGGGTCATTCTAGAAGAGGAAATAAGGAAAGACGAAACAGTAATGTTGACTACATCTTCCACTAGGCATCAAATGATTTAAACGTGTAGCACCATGTACCCGAATTGCCTTATGCATGAAAGTGTTTCTTGTGTTTACTTCGCTGTACATTGACTTACTTGATATATAACACACACACACACACACACACACACACACACACACACACAAAACGTCGTGTAGTTTACTGGAGTCGTTTACATTAATTTATCTCACTTCACTCTACACATTACTTTATTCTGTTTTACCTATCCTATACTCATGTATGTATGTATGTATGTATGTATGTATGTATGTATGTATGTATGTATGTATGTATGTATGTATGTATGTATGTATGTATGTATGTATGTATGTATGTATGTATGTATGTATGTATGTATGTATGTATGTATGTATGTATGTATGTATGTATGTATGTATGTATGTATGTATGTATGTATGTATGTATGTATGTATGTATGTATGTATGTATGTATGTATGTATATATGTATGTATGTATGTATCTATGTATCTATGTATCTATGTATGTATGTATGTATCTATGTATGTATGTTGTACCACATCAGTACTTCACACAAGCAATAAACACTTGGTGACACAAAGTGCCACCATGCGGATGAGGAACACCCGTGAAGAGGCCCGGAAACCCCGTTCAGTCGTTAGGCCATATTTCAGGCTCAGCTATATTTTAAGGCCCCTGCAAAATCTAGGTTGGGGCTTCAAAATAACTAAAAATTGCATTCCACAATGGGGTGACGAGAAGGCACAAATCATATACTCACAGTGCGAAAAATAAATTCCATGAATAAAGTCCTCATCAATTAATCATTAGAAAATCGTGTTGTTAATCCTTGGGTTTGTGTTTCTATGTTTTTGTATGGCGTTCCATGTTTTGTTCATCACTCTTTAGATATTCAAGAATGCTGTTCTGTTACCGAATACTAGTTCATGTTTCTGGTCTCTATTCCTTACAGGGACATGTTGCTGAGACTTCTACAGCCGGACCCAGCAAAAAGAGTCACAGCTGAAGATTTCCTTCGCAGGGTGCGCCGGGACAGTGTCTACAGATCGGTTATAGACAGCAACTAGGATTTGAAGCATTTCCGGATATTACGTAGACAGCTGCTGTGATTTCGAGAGCGTGTGGGCATAAAATAGACATCAAATAGGATTTTTAAAACTTCTAGATAGTTTATAGACATCGTTTAGGATTTTCGATTTTAAATAACGCAGAGACAGCATTTAGAATTGTCCATATTCACAAACATAAAAATTGATTTTAGATTCAGTATTTTTAGATACCGGCAAAGAATTAGAATTCTGTATTTATTAATTTCTTGAAATTTTAAATGTAAACAGATTATCTGATGGAGAAAGATAATTCAAGTTTCAAGATGGAACAAACAGGTTACGTCTTTAATGATTCAGTGCTGTCAGCAAAGCTAAACATTTATACAGTGAAGTGCCAAACTTGAACAGTCTTTGAAGTTTCAATACTGAGAAGAGTGGCCACCTGGTAGATTACAACTGAATCTTTGTTTCTGAAGGATTTGATATGATGTCCTATAGATTACCTCTATATCTTTTTTTTTTTTAATGGAGGACTTAAATTGAGGTACAGTAGATTGCCTCTGCATCTTTTTTTGTTGTTGTTGTTGAAGGATTTGATCTGGTGTCCTAAAAATTAAATTTATATCTTTGTTTCTGGAGTACTTGATGCCCTATACACCACCACTGTATTGTTGTTTCTGAAGGACTTGATTGCATGTTCTATAGATTACCCAAGAAGCTGAAAAAATAGCTCCTGTTGTCTCAGAATGTATAAAATTTGTGAACACTGTGACGGAGAAACGTGTGTGAAAAAATCTGGATCATTCTCTATATGAACGTGTATGGACAGTACCCAGTTTTCTTGGGGTGGGGTGTGTTCAGTAAATGTGTGGCTTCCGGTGGTTTTGTTATGTATGACTTTCTTTTTAATGTTTAAAACTCTTTAATTTAAAGTATTATATTCACAAAGTCTATGTCTGTGGGTTAGGCGTTACGAATGCGATTTGTAATGCCGGGATGCTGGGTTCGATCCCAGCTGCGGGCATTGCGTCTTGCGTTGATTTCGACAGAGGTATCAAGAAGCCGACCGTCCAGAGCAATGCCAAACTACTGGACGTAAACTTGCCTAGGAAAACCACAACAGACAAAAAAGGCTGGGGTTGGTTCTGCAACGTACTGTAACGGATACGCAGCTAACTTTTTACCCTCATATGCCAGCAAAAGAGTCAGGTAATCTTGAAGTAAACTTATAGGAAAATTGTTTGCCTTCTGATATACTATATTGTGCAAATATTTGACGATTGTTACAGTTCAGTTCTCTTGCTCTCTCAGTATTATTTTAGGAACGTATCTTGTCTCCATGTCAGAGGCTGTCCAGGGGCTATTTGCCACAAGTATTGTTGGCCCAGTTCTCGCAAGAGGTAGCTCTTTATCGAACCCGTTGTCTGGAGTCGACCCGCTCAACCTTTGAGTCACAAACAGGCTCACTTACTATTGTGGCTAACTCAAGTTAGCACCATATGCCATTACGGCGGCAGCCAGAGCAATAACCAATATATGTGCTCTTGTATTCCTAATATGGAGTTTACTTATTTTTCTAATGTACATAAATATTGACTATAATAAACTTACAACTCAGTTACAATGAATTTATCACGTCTTTAGATTTGTGTCTGTTATGAAACCATGTTTTACATGTTATCTGTATTTACAACAACGACAACAACAACAAAAGGAAACCACCTTTCTTTTCTGTACTTTACTAGTGGATTGTCATTAATTTTCTTATTCTTTTCCCTCTTCTTATTATTATAATTTTCTGCATCATTTTCTTCTTTTTCGTTCCCTTCTTCTTCTTGTTATCTTCTTCTTTATCATCTTCTTTTTTTTTTCTTCCTCTGCTTCTTCTTCTTCTTTTGCTTCTTCTTCTTCTTCTCTTCTTCTCCTCCTCCTTCTGCTTCTTTACCTTCTTCTTGTTCTTTTTTTTTTTTTCATATTCTACTTCTTCCGCCTTCTCCTTCCCATCCTCCATATCATTTTCTCTCTTTATTTTTCACTAATACCAACCCTTCTTCTTTCTCCTGCTCTTTCACAATTACCACTTCTTCCACCTCGATCTCTATTTTCTTATTCTTCTTCGTCCTCCTGTTCGTTTTCGGTATCCTTTCTTTATCTACCAGCAAATCATGTGGCCTCATAATACTGAAACATATCAACTGGTGTCTTATTAGTACGAATTTTTGGCCTATAGTTATCACTCAAAGGGTAATAAACGTCTTCAGGAAATGACATATATTGTGAGGCAGCATATTGATGTGGACCAGGGACCTTTCACAATTACTAGGAATAAATTTACGACTTTGGAATTCATCATTATCAGGTGCCTTGCCGACTGGCATGGGCGATCATGCCTCTCTACAATCCGCGATCCCCTGCAACATGTATCAGATCGTGTGCGGACACACCTCCATGCTATGCAAAAAGACTGTCAAGTATCTTCTATCTTTGTCTTCCTCTATCCCTCCTTCCACAGATCTTTCCAGTGGTGACAACATGTTCTTTTTTTCCCCTCTTCTCATAACATGGCCGAAAAATGATGACTGTCTCCTTCTGATGTCTGTGATCAGTTGTCTTTGGGCTTCCGCCTTTGTCAAAACCTCTTGGTTGCTCTTTTTGGCTGTCCAAGGTATTTTAAGCATTCTTTTTTAAACCACATGTCTAATTCCTCAAAAAATTGTTTGGCCTGCCTACCGATTGTCCAGGATTAACAGCCAAATGTTAAAACTGGATGTATGTAGCAAGCTAGAATTCTTTTTCTGACCTTCAATGACAGAGACATTTTATAAAATGCAATTTTTGTCTGTCCTGTTTCTTATTTCAGTAATGCATCTTCCATCTGATGTTATCCATGTGCCCAGGTACTTAAATTTGTGTACTTGCGCCACAATTACACCATCAACTTTTATTACACATTTAGGAATAATTCTTTTCTTTGATACCGCCATTGCTTCTGAATTCTCATTTTTCAAACTGAGGCACATTCTTCCACTTTCTACCAAAACAATGTCTATCGTTTCCTGAAGTTTTTTCTGACTTGTTACTATCAAGACTGTGTCATCAGCATAATGTCTTCTTCTGCCTTTCTATCCTCCAATGGAGCATAGGCCCTCAACCAACTCACGCCAAGTCGTTCTATCCTTCACCATTGCATGGAGCTCTCCCCATGTCCTCCCCATCTTTCTAACCTCATTTTCCAGCTCTCTTCTCCGTGTGTTTTTTGGCCTTCCTTTATTCCTATGCCCTGTGGGTTCCAATGCAAAGACTTTCTAGTTATGCTGTTTTCCTGTTTTCTCAGTGTGTGTCCTATCCAACGCCATCGTCTGTTCCTCACCTCTTGGTCCACTGGAGCCTGCTTAGTGCTCTCCCAAAGTTCTACATTAGTTATTCTATCATACTATTTAATTCCTTCTATTCTGCGCTGGCACCAGTTAATGAATGTCTGTAATTTCTTAGTAATTGCCTTGGTTGTTCTCCATGTTTCCTCCCCATACAAAAGTACTGATTTGACATTAGAATTAAAAACGTTTAGTTTAGTATTTCGTTTAATTTCTTTTGACCTCCACAAATTCCATAATCAGCATAATGTAAATTGTTTATATTGTGTCCAATAACTACAATTCCGGGCATAAAAATCAAAAAATTATATTGGAATCACAACAACTAAATAAATAAATAGGAATGATAACACCTTAACAATGTGGCACAAGTTATAGTCTTATCAGATCTCGCTGTTTCTCGTTACCGTAAAAACTCAGCATCTCATTTAGAATGAAACATTCACGGCTTTGGTCAGATTCAGTGAACAATGACAGACAATGAACTGTGTAATATATTGCCTGTACCCTCATTATTTAAATAGCAAAGTAAAAGTAAAGTAGAGGACATTTGCCCACGCTTTCGGACTTATTTGCAATAGCCTAGACTTATATTGTATAGACCGATCAGCACTTGGTGAGTGATGTGGTCAGCATCACACCTTTACTCATTAGATATTTACCTGGTACCATTTTATTTTTGGAAGTCCGGCTGAGTCAGGACCTGAACCTAGCACCTTATGATCCCGAGGGGAGCATCTAGCCGCTACACCACGGCTGCTAAAATTAAATAATAAATACTGTAGAAATTTAAAATTTATTGGATCAAAAATAAAACACGTACCTATAACCCTAAAGATCTGAACATCGAAGTCAACTGGCTCACAAACAGCATCCTGTCTATGAAACAAATATTTTAGCAACATTTAATGTCTCAGTGGCATATTAAACGGACAAACAGAAGAAGTAAAAGTAAAAAAAAAGTAAAGATCCTTTTTCACGCCTTTCGGCGCAGTGGGCATATGGGCAGAGCGTCCCATATTTTTACAGACCATCAGCACTGTGGGTAATGTTTTCAGCATTACGCCGGCTGTCTTTACTTTCCCAGGACAGCCCATCCTGGTACCCATTTTAGGCTGGGTCGACCTGCGACGTCCCATACCACGACAAAAATCCACGCAGCCTGCAGTGGGTTTCGATCGCGGTATGCTGGCTTACGAGTCGGACTCGTAACGCCTTAGCCACGGACGCCAAACAGAAGAAGAGCCGAGGCTGGCCATGCGGAGATGTACACAGGACACTTTCCAATGAACAACATGTTTATTTTTTATAGACTGTGGAGATTCTTCTGAAAATGGTTTTTTTAAAGAGGGGGGGGGGGGGGGGTAAGTTGTATAACATTGTTAACCTGGATATTTCGTAAAGAATGCACTTGCCCTGCGCCCTGAGAGCATCAGGCTCGCGAAGCCTCTGTCACACAGTCCTAAAATTTATCAATAAAGACTGGACAACTTACTTCTTTATATCGTGCCAGCTCCAAAAGTTTGTACAGTTTGTTTACTGCCACCATGTCAGGACAAAACTCTATCCACAACCGTCTCTAGTTGTCTCATCATGATTCTCAATTTACACACATTTCCATTTGTCCATCATTTCTGTTATCATGAGGTAAACCCATAACGAAATCAAAACTGGGTCTTTGTCGTGCCCGTGGAAAAAAAAAAATGTGTCAAAAGATGTGACGCCAGATATGAACAATACACAGGTAGCTCTTGTCTCCTGCTGAGTATGTCTCGAAGTGTTTTTAGGCTTACAACTCCCATTCTGTCCTGGCTGATGTTACGACGGGTGGCTCTAACAGGGTTTTCCTGTCTTGCGGCGCAAATTAGTGCACCCAGGTAGCCAAAGAAGAATTTTTTTTTTAAACCAACTGGGATTGTCAATCGGCACTCTCTGAGGGAGATACTATAGATGAGATTCAAATGCTAAAGGATGATAAGTGTGTTACCTAGCTGTACTAACTTGTGAAAATTTGTTTCCACACCTAAGACTCTTTTTGAAACCATGTTATACTTATGAAAAACGTCTGAACGTTTCTTAAAAAAAAAATAAGCGACTTATCTAACTAACATTACGCTAAATACTTTCTACAACACTTTCTGGTAACTACTTAAGCTGGGTCAGCATAGGAACAAACGTTTTTCTTATTATCATATTATTATTATTATTATTATTATTATTATTAACCTACTCCTGCTCCTTCTTCTTCTTCTTTTGTTTGTTAGTCTTAGCTTGAAAGTTTTGGGTTTTTTTTTTTCATTCAGTTCGAGAATTTGGTCTTGTTATAGAACTTGAGTTTTGCGTACACATTCTTCCTACAGATCTGGCTTATTTGTATGCAGACTGTTGGCACCTGGCCTTGTGTCAGCTTGTTTAATTCTAAGGTGTCTGTCGTGTGTCGCTCTATTTAATCACATATCTGTCTGTCCTGCTGTGCTCCCTTCAACTCCGAAAATCCTAGATTAGTACACAACATATGTTCAAAGGGAAGTCAAAAAAACAAAAAAAAAAAACAAAAAAAAAAACAACAACAACAACACACACACAAAAACACATATCTAACAATTCCAAAGGGGTATGTTTTAATTAAAGGCTCAATGATAGTAATCCCAACAGACGCCAGATTTTGTTAGTGTGGTCAGGTCAAATGGGAGACAAGAGAAAAAAATATATAAAACAAAATGCCGGTTTAGGATGTGTATGTGTGTGTCTGCATGTGTCTGTCTGTGGGTGTGTGTCTATGTAAGTGTGTCTGTGGGTGTGTGTCTATGTATGTGTGTCTGTGTGTGTTTGCTTGTGTGTGTATGTGTCTGTGGTGTGTGTGTGTATTTGTGGGTCTGAGTATGTGTCTGTGTGTGTGAGTCTGCGTCTGTGCTTTTAGTTTGTGTGTCTGTGTGTGAATATCTGTATATGTTTGGTTTGTGTGTATCTGTGTGCGTATGTTTGTGTTGTGTGTGTGTGTGTCTTCGTGTGTTTCTGTGTGTGCCTATGTGTACGTGTATGTATAAATGTGTGTGTTTTGGATGTATGTGTATGTGTGTGTGTATGTACGTCTGCCTTTATGTTGGTGTGTATGTACGCGTGTTTAAGTGAGTGGGTGGGTGCATGTATGTAGAGGGCGGAGGAAGGAGGGGGGGGGGGGCGAGGAGTGCGTGTGGTAGTGTGTGCATGCATTTTACCGCTGTTGCTTTTGTATTTTTTCTAGAACATATATTACCATATGAATTTAACATACTGTATTGATAAAACACAACTGCTGTGTGACAAACGGATGTTTGGAAGGGCCAGATCTAAGACGTGCCCGATGTGTGAACCTTTGAAAATAAAGTTCGTTAGCTCGTGCGTTCGTTCACAGTAAAAACTAAAACAAAAAACAACTTGCACATCGTTCATTGTTTGGCGCTGAATTTCATTTCTGTTTTGTGTCGCTCTTTTTTATTTTTATTTTTTTATTTTTGGGTCTGTCGATCTATAATTCTTCAGTTGTCTGTCGATCTATAATTCTTCAATTGTCTGTCGATCTATAATTCTTCAGTTGCCTGTCGATCTATAATTCTTCTATTGTCTGTCTATTTATAATTCTTCAGTTGTCTGTCGATCTATAATTCTTTAATTGCCTGTCTCATGTCACAGTTCTTCAGTCGTCTATCTTGTTTTACTCTTCCTAATTATATAAGTGTCTTTTGTCTCTCTCGGTTTCATAGCTGTGTCTCTTGTGTCACTCTCTCAATTTCCTAGCTGTATCTTGTGTCACTCTCTCAATTTCATAGTAGTGTCTTGTGTCACTCTCTCAATTTCCTAGCTGTATCTTGTGTCACTCTCTCAATTTCTTAGTTGTGTCTTGTGTCACTCTCTTAATTTCTTAGTAGTGTCTTGTATTGTGGTTGGTGGAAGAATTGTGTCACTCTCTCAATTTCAGTTGTGAATCATAGGAAGACAGTCTTGTTATGGTGTCACAAAGAAACAAATTATTCCTAAAATGTGTAATAAAAATCAATGTGTGTATAAACAAGTTCGTTAGTGTTATTTTTGATGAATACAAGTACAGGTGTTAAAAATTGAAGAATGGCCTTAGTTTGAATAATAGAAGACACATGGATCAAGATTAGAAATGTGAAGAAGTCATGGTGTTATTTTATAACAAACAAAATAGTATCTGGGTACATGGATAACATCAGATGGAAGATGCATAACTTTATAAAATGAAAAACATCTTGTGCAATATATCCTTGTCATTGGGAGTTAGAAAAAGAATTCTTGCTTGCTATATACATGCAGTTTTAACATATGGTTGTGAATCCTGGACAATCGGTAGGCAGGCCAAACAATTTTTAGAGGCCTCAGAGATGTGGTTTTACAGAAGAATGCTTAGAATACCTTGGACAGCCAAAAAGAGCAACCAAGAGGTTTTGAAAGAGGCGGGTAGCCCGAAGACAACTTATCACAGACATCAGAAGGAGACAGTCATCATTTTTCGGCCATGTTATGAGAAGAGGGAAAATAGAACATGGGACCACTGAAAATATCTGTGGAAGGAGGGATAGAGGAAGACAAAGATAGAATATTCTTGACAGTCTTTTTGCATGGCATGGAGGTGTGTCGGCACACGATCTGATACATGCTGCAGGAGATAGCAGAATATGAATAGGCATGATCGCCCACGCCAGTAGGCAAGATGATGAAGAGTGTCTTGTGTCACTCTTAATTTCTTAGTTGTGTCTTGTGTCACGCTCTCAATTTCTGAGTTGTGTTGTGTCACTCTCTCAATTTCTGAGTTTTGTCTTGTGTCACTCTCTTAATTTCTAAGTTGTGTCTTGTGTCACTCTTTCAATTTCTTAGTTGTGTCTTGTGTCACTCTCCTAATTTCTTAGTTGTGTCTTGTGTCATTTCTTAGTTGTGTCTTGTGTCACGCTCTCAATTTCTGAGTTGTGTCTTGTGTCACTCTCTCAATTTCTGAGTTGTGTCTTGTGTCACTCTCTTAATTTCTAAGTTGTATCTTGTGTCACTCTATCAATTTCTTAGGTCTCAAGCATGGGTTGTTTTTTTTTTCATACAGGGGAATAATTCTTTTAAAGCTACTTTATTGCGTGTATGTAAAGTTACTTCCCATTTTTCATTTAATAAAATTGTAACTTTGTCCTAATAAGCCGATAACGGTTTTTTGTTTTTTTATTTTTATTTTAACTGACTGTTTCCTGTTCTTGTTTAGGTTGACTTTTCTGTATTGTTTAAATCTTCAGTTTACATTTATGTTTGCATTATCTTAGTTGTGTTATGACAATCGACGTCACTAACATACGAGCCGTCCCGATGTGGGATGCAATGTTCCGTTATTTTAAAGAAGTCGGGGGCCCTATTATAAACTATCGACTGAATTGGGTTTCTGGGACTTTTGGCTGGGTCAACCTCATGGGAATGGTGAAACTTTGTGTCACCGGGTGTTGGGGACTCCTTGTGCGGTCTTAGTGGGGTTCAACGTCACACACACGTAACTGTACCTCACAATCCCTATGCGTGCTTTGTCTTCTATCTTGACCTTTTATATGCACAGGCAGGTCTAACATGTCTGGTCTGTACAAGTTCTCCTGGTCTACCCCTGCCTCTTTTCCCCAGTAGTGGCACTCTCTTGAACGTTCTTCCATGTCTGGTCTGTAAAAGTTCTCCTGGTCTATCCCTGCCTCGTTTCCACAGTAGTGGCACTCTCTTGAACGTTATTTCTCGTCTTATCTAGATTTTTTGTTTCCTTGGTCAGCAACGTGAAATGTTAAATATTAAAGTTGAAGTGCAGAGGATCGACTTCGTTGCACCAGGTTTTGTACCCCATTGCATCAGGTTTTGTACCCCATTGCTCCACGTTTTTTACCCCATTGCACCAGGTTTTGTATCCCATTGCACCAGGTTTTGTACCACATTGCACATGATTCTCTATCCTATTTTCTATCCTATTTCACCAGGTTTTGTACAACATATGCCTCGGTCTCTCTCCGCACAACGGCGAAAGCTAAAAGAACATTTAGAGAGTAAACAAAGGCTAACTTCAAGGCTTATATACATATTGACCAACGGAAAACAATCTTTCTAAACCGGCCGGTAACATGGTCAATAAGTAAAGGATCTTTTCTATGTCTTTTGGCGGACTGGGTATATACGGCTAGACCTGTATTTTATAGACCAATCGGCACTTGGTGGGTGATGTGGTCAGCATTACGCCGGAAGCCTTTACTTCTCAGGACTGCACCTGGTACCCACTCAGGACTGCACCTGGTACCCACTCAGGACTGCACCTGGTACCCACTCAGGACTGCACCTGGTACCCACTCAGGACTGCACCTGGTACCCACTCAGGACTGCACCTGGTACCCACCCAGGACTGCACCTGGTACCCACTCAGGACTGCACCTGGTACCCACCCAGGACTGCACCTGGTACCCACTCAGGACTGCACCTGGTACCCACACAGGACTGCACCTGGTACCCACTCAGGACTGCACCTGGTACCCACCCAGGACTGCACCTGGTACCCACTCAGGACTGCACCTGGTACCCACACAGGACTGCACCTGGTACCCACTCAGGACTGCACCTGGTACCCACTCAGGACTGCACCTGGTACCCACTCAGGACTGCACCTGGTACCCACACAGGACTGCACCTGGTACCAACTCAGGACTGCACCTGGTACCCACTCAGGACTGCACCTGGTACCCACACAGGACTGCACCTGGTACCCACTCAGGACTGCACCTGGTACCCACACAGGACTGCACCTGGTACCCACACAGGACTGCACCTGGTACCCACTCAGGACTGCACCTGGTACCCACTCAGGACTGCACCTGGTACCCACACAGGACTGCACCTGGTACCCACTCAGGACTGCACCTGGTACCCACTCAGGACTGCACCTGGTACCCACTCAGGACTGCACCCGGTACCCACTCAGGACTGCACCTGGTACCCACCCAGGACTGCACCTGGTACCCACTCAGGACTGCACCTGGTACCCACTCAAGGTTGGAAGTCATTTTTGAAGAATGTCTGGCTGCGCCAGGACCCGAACCCACGACCTTCTGATCCGCAGGCGAGCGTCTAGCCGCTACACCACGGCCACTCCCCAGAAACAGGGTAGAGTTGCGAAACACGCACAGTATGTCTTCTTCATATAGTCCTTGTCGTGTGGTCGCAGTCTTTATCCGCGGTCTTGTGTCGTGTAATTCAAAAAAAAAATTAAGAAAATTCCCTTTTCATGCCAGTGGCGCATAGGGCATATGATGTTAGACTAATTTTTTTTTTAGAAACTAAAATAAATGGAAGTAAAGGTGACCGGCGGGATGCTGACCACATACCCCACCAAGAGTCAATTTTCTTTTAAAATATACATCTAGCCCTTTGTGTCCAATACGCCTAATGTCGTGGAAAATGACCCCTTTTTACTTTTTGTTAACTTCCTGCTCGCACGTCAAGATTGGTTCAGGATTTATGAAGGCCAAGCATTTCACATCCTCATCTAAAGATTGTGTGTCATGAGCTAGTATATGGGAAATCCAAAACGTTAGACGTATCCCACAGAATCAGATATGGGAATTGTCCCCACATCTGCTTGGCTGCATCGCGTTTAGTGTGTAACATGGGAAGTGATGTCTCCGTTGAGTGAGTAAGCTATTTGTTTTTCGATCTGAATGTTGAGGGTTCGTTTTTATGACTGCATCGTTCCGTTTATAAGTGTAATTTTTTTTTTAGATATCCCTGGTAATCGTCACTGGAGATGTGGTATTCGTGCTTTGTACGACAATCTCGGTAGGCGGCTAGCAAATTTACGGAGAGAAACAGGATGTCAGTTAGGATAGAACCCTGTGGATTATAGTCGATCTTGTAGACTTTGATTTTGAAGTAAAGAGGTTTCATGTAACAGAACTGGTGACCCTATGTCTTATAAAACTGTGACCTACATTATATAAAGATTTAACAATTGACCCCGGGACAACGAGAGTGCTCCGCGATTGTCTTCGTTCTACACATGTTTACATAGTACTGCACATGTGTACAAATGTTAAACAATGTTTTATTTGCAATATAGCTCAGGAATGAAAGGTATACCAGTAGCAACGGGGCAAGCGACGTGCAACCTCTGCTGGTAACAAACACCACAAGTGTCTGACGGTAGCTGGAGCTATCGTGAGTTTCCGTTCATGTCTTGTTCACGTGGTGTGGTCTCAATCTGAACGTGTCTGCCCTCGTCGCTGTGCGGCTTGTGTCGAGCGAAAACAGGATTTGATAGTGAGACAGGAAACCGCTGGCCCATTTACTGTTGGATAAACCGCAAGATATAAATTCTCCAACATGGCAGACGAGCGAAGACAAGTTCTCACACCCACGCCAGCTTCCAGGTTCGGATCTAGATGTCACCATGCCCAAACTTATCAGGAGACACAATGTGTGGGAGGGTTAGAAGACCCACTGCCTACGTGCTCAAGTAGAGGTAAGAAAAAATTTATAAATACGCGATCGTTCTGTACACTGTCGACTAAGTTGTGTACTAACTCTGAACAGCAAACGGAAGAGGATTGCTCAGACACTGAGATAGCTGATGTAAATTCCGATGACGTAAATATTTCACATTCCGAAATCACTGCCTGTGAAGTCAGAAACTCTGAGAGTAACATTCCGTTTTCGGGACCACACTTTTCTGGAGGACCTATATCAAGCTTCTCCGATCCAGCGTTGCAGCACGTCGTTTTAAATCAAAGTAGAGTCTCGGATATTGACAATCTACCAGTTAGAGACGTCGCTAAGAAGGACACTAGAATGGGCAGTCTAATGAAGAACGCTGGTCTGGACTTTGAGAAACCCAGCAGTTTGGGCTTCTGCACTAGCTGTGATATGTTTCCAGCTGATGCGCACAACATCGACGCGCCGGGTGTGAACTTGTTTACCACAAAGAATGGTGCTGGTAACAACAGTCGTACTGATTCTGTTGGCTTTACCTATAAGTTAACTGAACCTGTTGTAGATACCAAAGTCGTGGATCAAGTGGGTCCAGATTCGGAGATACCCGATCCCACATACCTCGCCCAGCACTCAATTAATCTGCAGGATGAACACGTTAATGACAACTCTAAAGGACTTCTTCACACACAAGAGTCTATGTTTCCAGAAATTGCCGACCAGTCTCCAGTCTCATTTCAACCAAGCAATCACCCGAATCTGCTGTTGTGTCCAATCCCGTTGAGGCCAGAGCTGCTACCGTTTAAACGTCAGATTAGCAAACGGAAAAGTGATGTTTTTGAAGCATTTTTGCCCGAGTCGGCCCACGCTGAAGATGACGATGACGATGAAGACGAAGATGATGAATATTATTCTGTGGGAAGGTTCTCAGGGCAGACGAAGCGATCCATGCACCCCAACGACTCCCAAGACAAGGCGGCTGGAAAAGTAAGTCCGCATTTATTTCCTTTTATATTTTTAAAAATTATAAAGATAACGAGTCTCCAGATTTCGTCATCACTCGTACATTGTTTATGCCGATATAAAACTAATTTGACTGTCCCTCCTATTATTGAACACTTGCCTAAAGAAGCTTATGTCTCGTAATATTAAACAGATTTTTAAAGAAACTCCAGTTCGTAATATTGAACATATAATTAAAGATACTCCAGTTTTTTCTAATTTTATTAAAAAGCTTTTTTTTTTTTTTTTTTTAAAGTAATATTATGCTTCTCATGAAAAATCGTGTGCGAAACACAAATGTATATGTTTCAAATGTAAATACAAATGTTTGTGTAATCCGATACTGGAATGTCTAATAATTTTATAAAAACAGAAATAAACCACGACTGGTAGTTCAAATGAGATGTTAATGCTTCATGATACAATTGTGGGGGTGATAGCAGGTAGTGGAGAAACACACATAAGAATTTGTAGAAGAATTGTGAGGTTTTGAGACAGAAAAAAAAAAACACACACACACACACAAGCTGTCTTTGTCATTTGAGAACTGTACGTGTTGCAAGGCCACAAATACAAACTGATAAGAAAAAAAAAAGTATAGGACCTATCAAGAGAAGAGACGCACGGCTTCGGCAGTAGGCTTTGCTCTAGGCATATTGGTGTTACCTATTCTATGGAGTAAACAAGGGTGGCCGAGAGGCAATCATGTTACATGAACAACACACGGTCTCTACAATACTACCTTGGCATTGTGCCTTAGAGATGAGGCCTTCGTTGGCCTTTCACAAGGAGCTGTGGTTCACATGCCTGCTTATAAACAATATAACATTATCGTCTCGATAAAGGAAGAGATGCCAACCAATCAAGAGAAAAGGTTCGACTGAAAAATTATACACCTATCAACAGCCAGCGTCTTTTTTTTTTTCACCTCTTGGTTACTGTAACTTGTTTATTTCTCTCCCGAAGCTCTACATTGGGGATACTGTCATACCATTTAATTCCCTTTATTCGACACATGCACTGGTTAATGAATGTTTTATAGACGCTATTACCCTTCAAACACAAAACTGTTCAGTGAAATAATATTCGATTATAGCGGGACTCCAGAGGTTCTGAAAATCACAGGCAGGGTGTTGCCCTTCTGATGTGTCTCCACGCTGAAGCTGTTGATGGCCTTATGTGTCGTCAGTGACTGCAGGAGAGTTATGTTGACTGTTGTGTCGCTAGTTATAGGGTGGTCCCTGTCGGGCAGATCAAGGGATGGTACCAAGACAAGTCATGATACATGCGTCTGCTCTCATGTATGTAGGACTGGGGGCAGTCAGAGATTCAAAGAAAGAAAGAGAGTGGAAAAGAAACAGAGAGATAAAAAAAGAGAGACACGGAGAGAAATACAGAGAGATAGAAAGAGAGACAGAGAGAAAAAGAGATAAAGAAAGAGAGAAAAAGAAAGAGAGAAAAAGAAAGAGAGAAAGAGAGAGTCACGCAGATAAAGAAATAGAGATAAAGAAATAGAGACAGAGAGAGAAAGAAAGAGACAGAGAGACAGAAAGAGAGAAAGAAAGAAAGAGAGTCATAGAGAGAGAAATCGAGAAAGAAAGAGACAGATAGGAGAGAAAGAAAGAGAAAACAAGAAAAAGAGAGAAACAGAGCGAGAGAGAGAACAGCAGGAAATTCTTGAAGGAATTAGACATACAGAACCACAATTGTCACGAAACACAGTAACTAATAGGACCATGATGATATGTAGGTTTTTCATATTTCTTCGTTTATAAAAACTTACGGCGTGTGTTCACATCCACATTTGAAAAGGTACCGGGTAAAGTCCTGAGAAGTAAACGCGACCGGAGGAAGCTTACCACGTCAGCTAGGGAATGACGATTTGTCTTAAAAAAAAATATGTCTGTCACAGGCTCTCAACCTTCTTAATACGGCCACCATTCAATACAGTTCCTCATGTTGTGGTTACCTACAACCATATCAATATTTTCGTTGCTACTTCATAACTTCAGTGAACATGTGTTTTCCGATGGTCTTTAGCCACCCATGTGAAAGGGTCGTCAGACCCACAAAAGGGTCGTGACCCACAGGTTGAGAATCGCTGGTCTAGCACTATATGTTTAATACGCCTGAAAGCTTAAAGGGGCCCGCTACATTTAACAATATTTACAATGGGTATGCGTGTGTGTGTCCTGTCTACACGTATGTGTGCAAATATGTTTTGTTACAAATTACAGGTCACCACATCTTATGTTACGGAAACACCGGTGGTTGTTGCACCGGTGGTTGTTGCACCGCTGGTTGTTGCACCGGTGACATCTGCATTTATTTTATGTATTTTTTAAACCATGTTGACGTAATGTTGTAAGTTCTACCGGCTACTAGGGCAAATATAGATGGCTTGTGGTGTCGGTAAAAAGGTATAATACAATTGTCTTCTTCTTCTTCTTCTTCTTCTTTTTCTTTTTCTTCTTCTTCCTCTTCTTCTTCCTCTTCCTTTTCTTCTTCCCCTTCTTCTTCTTCTTTTTTTTTTCTTCTTCTTCTTCTTCTTCTTCTTCTTCTTCTTCTTCTTCTTCTTCTTCTTCTTCTTCTTCTTCTTCTTCTTCTTCTTCTTCTTCTTCTTCTTCTTCTTCTTCTTCTCCTTTTTTCTTCTTTTACGTCTTCTTTTTCTTCTTCTTCTTCTTCTTCTTCTTCTTCTTCTTCTTCTTCTTCTTCTTCTTCTTCTTCTTCTTCTTCTTCTTCTTCTTCTTCTTCTTCTTCTTCTTCTTCTTCTTCTTTATCATCATCTTCTTCTTCATCGTCATCATCTTCTTCTTCTTATCCTCCTCTTCCTCTTCCTCCTTCTCCTCTCCCTCCCTCTTTATAAGTAGGGAACCGTAATGTTTTATTTTCATGTTTTATTATTATTGTGCAGGTAACAAAAATGCTTGAGCCCATCTCCTTTCCCTAGACAAGAAAACACTTTTTTCTTTTGGGGAGAAGGAAGTGTTGAGCCCTCCACCGACACCCCCCCCCCCTTACGCCCTTACGCCCATCCAATCTCTCGCTGGTGTCAGTTTGCCATTGCTACCAAACCGTCGACACTCATGCCTTGTCAAAGCCAAAAGCATAAAATGTATGTATGTAAAGCACTTGGTGAAGTTCGTTCCAAAAAACCCTTTCCCCACTTCCGTTCGTCCCCTATACAGCAGTGCCGACTTGAGGCAGGGGTTACACACTGGTTGCATAAACTCGTTTGTTTGAGGAGCGCCTTTGGCTTTTGTTCCATTGGCCTCTATAATTTGTAAGGGTTTCTGTTTCCACCCAATGTAGCACAAGTTTTTTCTAGTCCATGGAACTGAGGCACACACACACACAAATGTTTGGGATTTCAATAGAAATGTGCCATCAGCAAGTGCCATGCCGACTGTTACCTGGGATCCTGCTTCTTCTAAGTATGCTTCACCTTATGTGCGGTCACCAACAGCATGCATTATCATCAGTTCGTTGGCTTCGTTATTCAAGCAATTGAATCCCAGACATGGATTGTTTTGTTTATTTATTATTATATTTTTTTTTCAACTTATTCTTTCATAAAAAGTTATTAATGAAAAAAGACTGGATCCGAGGAAACTGGAAAAACACCATGAGGCAGAAAAGTTATACAAACAACTGACGTTAGTTAGTTGCGTATCCTCTATAGGACGTTGCAGAACAAACCCTTGCATTTTTTTTTTTTTTTTGCTGTTGTAGCTTCTTGTGTAGGGTGAGTTAACATACCAACTAGATGGGCACAGAGAGATCCTAAATGTATGTAATCTAAATAGAAATCAACAAACGTGCCATTTACCGCGCAGAAAAATGTCCGGCTGTCTATTTCTTTAAATAAAAATATATCTTGATGTTGCTTTAAACCCAGACCTTCGGGTTCGTCTAGCCACTACGCTTCCACGGCCTCCATGTGTAAGACTACTATCTAATTTTTATAAACAAAAATATTATCTATTTAAAAAGATACATAATCAGTAATAGGTACCACTAAAATTGTTGCGGAATAAATTTAAGTGTTGGTTACAGAAAAGAATAATATTGGAACCTATATTTTCTAGCCGTTACATCCAAATCCCGTCTGCCTTTTGTACCCCAATGCAGCATATGCCCTCAGCCAGCTCACACAAAGTCGTTGTATCCTTTGGTATCTCATGCAACTAACCCCATCTCCTTCTAATTCTTAAAGTCACCATTTAGTTGTAGTCCCCAAGTATGTGCTTGCGTGCATGTTTTGGCCTCAGTGAGATGCGGTGTAAATATTTTCTAGGTACTGAAAGGTCATTAACATTCTAAATGTTTTGTCTAACGTTCAAGAGGGCCCACTTCATCTGGGGCCGGCAGATTTCACTTGACGTCGGACTGGCTGACACTACGCCCTGTGAGCTACTGACGGTAACCCACAGCTGAGACCAGTGTTTCTCAACCTTGTATGTGCCATCCCCACCTAATCCTTTCTGAGAATGTGTATTTCCCTCTACGTAACTTAAACTCTGGAACAGTCCATTTTCAAAATGCCTCCTTTAACAATCAAATCGCACTCCTTCGGGGCGGAGGCCTCACGTTGGGAAACATAAGACTTAGACAGTGGTTGCAAGACCGGCTCTAGTTGGCGCCGGCCTTGTTTGCTGGTTGTTATGCAAGACCCGCTCCCTTTGAGACAGGTCTTCTCAAACAAACCATGGGATTTTAGGATTATCGTGCCACGGTATGCATTTAAACTTGGAAAACAATAACAAAATTTGTTTGAAATGTCCGCCACTGTATAGTAGTAGATAGACGCTTGCCCAGCAGCTTTAAGATCTTGGGTTCAAATCCACATTGTAGCGAAATATTTTTAATGACATTGGCTCTCTAGTCGACTAAGCCTTGGAAGTAAAGGCGGTCGTCGTAGTGTTGACCCATCGAGTACCGACTAGTCTGTGAAAATATGTGGAAATGTGCATCCATCGCTCTCCTTGAGAACATGACTTGGTGAGATCCGAGTCTCTTATAAGGTTCCGCTTTGCAACACAGTTCTATCTGACCACTCATTCATTCATTCAGTAGCATGTCCCTCGCGGAACCTCGCTGCCATAACAACCCTCCGGAAAACCTTCCTATCCTGAGCAAGATGTCCTGCGTCTGATACACCCATCTGGAGATCATCTGCCACATCCTGCACCCATCTTCTCCTTGGCCTTCCTCTTCCTCTCTTCCCAGGCATATACCCCTCCATTATTGTTCTCTCTAGACTTCCATGACGTTTCAAGTGACCAAAATATTTATCTGACCACTAGGCTTTCGAAAACCCTTGGGTCGTAAACTGTGGTTTGGTCTGGTTTCATTTATTAAGTATCACTTTTATTGCCCAAGAACTATCTCTCCTCTTCACATAGAGAATCTCAACACATTGTAGGATCTCACTTCCCTACACCAGCGGTTCTCAAACTGGGTGCCGTGTTACCCAGGGATGTCGCAAACGTTTGCGAGGTGTGCCGCGGCAATAAAAAACAATTTTTCCAAATCTGCTTGAAATCAGCGAAGACAGCAGTTTACAACATAAATGTCATGAAGGAAGCCAAGAAGAGATCTGGATGCAGGTGTATTAAGAAGACAATGCTATTGGCAAGGTTGCAGTGCCTTCTCAGCGTACGTTTACATTTAAAATTTAAAAAAAAAAAAAAAAAACAGATACAGGAGCAAGCTTTCTGGGTCAAGTGATTTGAGGGTAAAATTAACGAAACTTCACATATACGTAATGACAAACTCACCCACACAGTTTCAGTCATCGCATTAAAGACAACTGAACATTAAATGTGCACCTGTTCCCCCCCCCCTTTTCTATTCTTTTTCTAAAAATTCAAACCACTATAAATGTTGGTGTGCCGCGTAAATAAAATTGCCTGACAATGGTGCCGTGACGTAACAAGTTTGAGAACCTCTGCCCTTCACGACCTGCAACCGTCCAAATATGGGACGCAATTGTTCGTTTTTTTTAAAGCCCCACCCCGGCTGTTGTCGAGGGCCCTAGTAAAACCTAACAGTTGAACGGGGTTTCTGTGACTTGCGCCCCTGGGATTCTTCTCTGAATAGTGGCATTTTGTGTCGCCGGGTGTTTGGTTGCTCATTGTACAGTCCTGGTGGGGTGGAACTTAATTTATTACACAACCCGCAGAATGATGTGCTCTGGTGCTGTCAAGACGACCGTTATTATTATTATTATCGTTTGAGATGGTTTATATCTTGTCATCTCCTTGTGGGATGCCATTTTTCGTTTTTGGAAGCCCTGCTCTGGCTCTTGCCCGACCATAAATGTGGTCTACTGGCTTTTTGGGACCTCTCCACGGTGATGCCCATCCACATGGAGGCACTTTGTGTCACCGGGTGTTTATCGCTTGTGTGATGTCCTGGTGGGGTAGAAATCTATTACTACTATTATTATTATTGTTGTTATTCAGAGTTTGCGCTGAAACAGGCGGTTCGTACATTTTGGTGTACATTAGTTTCAGCAAGTCCCTAGGTAAGGAGTTGCCTTTTACGACATGCTTACTGGGATCAGTGGTGTATGACTTGTTTCGCCACAGAACTGGGCCCCGGAGCCCGCTCCTGGAAACCGTAATTGCATGTTTGAATCAATTAAATCTGATAACTAACCTGCAAATTATTTCATAAATATTTAACAGGCAGCCACGTTTATTCCCAGAGCAATTCATAAAAAGTAGGGTTTCCCAGCCTTGATGTGGAATCCCACCCAACACCTCCCGGGCAGGCAGCAGGCAATCATACACCCACTTCACTACCTCTGCTTTGCCGTTACATATTTAGGTAAAGTTGAAAGAATATTATCCTGCAACTCTGGTTCTGCTACATCTGACGTCATTCCCCGACCAAGTAACATAACGCCTTGCTTTTAGCAGCTGGGACCTTAATTGGCGCCTTATTTGACCCTTTAAGAAAAAATTGTATACAACTCCAGCAAAACCCACACCCAGAAGCTATGTTTAGTGTTTGCCTACGTCGTTGAGAAAGGCATCGGCCGAGAACATTCTTCCAATACACACCACCTGCCCTTATCTTTGTTCTTGGCGTGCGATTATGGAAGCGACGTTTGATTTCAGAATTGAAAGCAAATGGGCGGTGTGGTATTGGGCGCTGGTGGGATGGGAGGTAGGGCCTCAGTCTGTGGAGAGGTGATTATGACGTCATTTTGTCGAAGCCGCTAGAAGCGAATGCTTGACGTTCCGAGGTGGTGTGTCATGGGAGCTGGTGATTCTTTCAATGAATGCTCTCGCTCTCTCTCTCTCTCTCTCTCTCTCTCTCTCTCTCTCTCTCTCTCTCTCTCTCTCTCTCTCTCTCTCTCTCTCTCTCTCGCTGTGTCGTTGAATTGTAGGACTATTGTTGCCATGGTGTGCATTTAAACTTAGAATACAATAACCTTTTTTTTATTTTAATTTGTAGTGCAACAGATAGACGCTTGCCCGTCAGCCCGTAAGATGTTGGGTTCGAATCCACATAGTAGTGAAATTGTATAATATGACATTGTAAATCTCTCTCTCTCTCTCTCTCTCTCTCTCTCTCTCTCTCTCTCTCTCTCTCTTTCTTTCTCTCTCTCGGTAATGTCTGTCTCTCTCTTTCTCCCGCTCGCTTTCGCTTTATACCTCCATGTGTAAATCTGTGGCTCTTCTGTTTCTCGCTCGCTCCCTTATTCTCTCTTTTAATCTTTAGGTCTCTTTTTTCCTCTGTTTTTCTTATTCTCTTGGTCTCTTGAACTTTCTATTTGTCTCTTTATTCTTCTCTGTTTCTTCCTGTCTCCCTGATTCTCTTACGTCTCTCGAGCTGACACTTCGTTAGTCCATGTCTGTCTGTCGGTCGGTCTGTCTGTCTGACTGTCTGTCTGTTTATCTGCTTATCTGTTTATCTGCTTATCTGTCTATCTGTATTTAAATATCTATATGTCTATCTGTCTGTCTGTCCATCTTTCTATATATCTATTTATATGTCTCCATCTCTCAGTATTGCGGGTGCAGTGCCGCCTTTCGTAGTTGGCATAAAAAGTGGGCTGCGATTCTGGCAGTGGATTGTTAGTTTTGGCACGTCCGAGGGCTGCCTTATTAATTTACCATGCGTTTGGTAGCTTAGCATATATCTTTTACCTTGTGGATTTCTTAAATAAACTAGAAGTGAAGAGATCATAGTTAGACACCACCACCACACCCTTTTTTCCATCCCCAGTTGAACCGTTGTGACGCAGTGGCTAGACGCCTGTCTGCCAGCACATTTGTGCTGGGTTCAAATATCAGATTAGCAAATGGTTATAAAGTTGAAACACTTGCACAACACACGAAACTCCGTAGCTACAGCGAAAACCTACAAGATTCTCCAAAACAGATGCAGTTGCCAACTGAAGAAATTCGACTGACACGAGTTAACAACTTCATTAAGCATACACTAAAGGGGTGGGGAAAAGGGGTGGAGAACTTGTCAATAAACTTAGCCCCGACCCAGAGTTACAACCAGGACCCTGGTGTATAGGATGTAAATAAACTGTCGCTGATGACGTCATTCTTTCACACAAACGAAATGTTAACTGTTGGTAGATGTCCCGTTTCCCAGTTCCCCGTCCCAGGACCCCATTCTGGAGGCACAAGTAACAGCCCCCTCCGCCCCCTGACAATGCCCCACCACCCCCTGACAATGCCCCACCTCCCCGTGACAATGATTTCATTAAAACAGACGAATTAAGGGTTTGCTGAAATCTAATGTGTTCGGACGAAAGGTGCCGACTTCGCAGCCCAGCTGTAAACCACAATAAAATTTGCCAGTCGCACTTTTAAGGGGGAGGAAGAAGAAGAAGAAGAAGAAGAAGAAGAAGAAGAAGAAGAAGAAGAAGAAGAAGAAGAAGAAGAAGAAGAAGAAGAAGAAGAAGAAGAAGAAGAAGAAGAAGAGGATGGTGATGATGATGTTGATTATGATGGTGACGAAAATGAAGAAGGATTTTAAAAAAAAAACAAAGAAGACCCAGAGGCACTATGATAAATCATGTAAATAAACTATTATTTATTTTTATTATTATTATCATTATTATTATTTTACATCGACCAAATACAACATTACCTTATTTAAACAACATTTCTGTACTTCTGCTGTATTGCGTTTAGCCAGAATTCAGACATGCACACAAAAGCCTCTTCATTTACCCGTTTGTCAACTCTGACAGATGAAGAGTATAGTATATGATGTCGAGGATCCCTGCAATAAACTTTCCTTAGCGATGAGCATTGCGGCGTCAGTGATGCGTCCAGATAGCATTGAAATGAAAGACACGATAGCGAGATTCGGTTCAAGTGATTGCATTATTCAGCTAAAAAGCCGTTATTAACAGAATGTAACGATAGTGACGGGTGGATGTTGCTATCTGACAGACGCGAAGGGCGTTCATTGATGTGTCTGTCGGTATGCGATAAGATGTTTGTTTTTACACTATCTCACCTGTTGTCTTGTCTCAGAGCCGGCATGTCAGGTTGCCTGGTTATTTTATGATGTCGCTTCTCTTCCCAAGACAAATTATATTAACATGTCTCGGTCCTGTATTCCTTTACGAGGTTACATTTATGTATCTTTGTTCTGGTACCTGTTTACATTTATTTATATGGGATTAAACCGGATGGAATTGACATAGTCTTAGACTACAACGTCAGTTCAAAGTGTGCAATTTTTTTTTTACGGAGATGCATGTGGAGCGTTGCCGGAGCTATGGAGTTCCTACTTTGCGCGATGCTCTATGGAGATAGACCGAGCCATATGATACAAAATCACTCGGTACTATGAAATAGAACCTCTCGACTCTTTAAGTGTGTCCCACAGAGAAACGGTGTTACTTCAGTGTACCTGTGGTGACGTAAAGGCTCTTTTTTACGTTTTTAGACGGATTGCGCATGTAGGGCTAATCCCATATTTCATGGACCAATCGGAACTCGATGGATGATGAGGTCTACATCAAACCGGCCGCCTTTACTTCCCATGATTGTATACCTGGTAGCTATTTAAGGCTGGGTCGACCTTGGAGACAACGTCATTTTTTTAAGTCCGGCTCTGTCAGGACCCTAAACCCACAACCTTAGGATCCGCAGGCAAGCGTTTGGATGCTACACCACGCTGTATGGCACCCCAAGCGTTTTGATGCTACACCACGCTGTATGGCACCCCAAGCGTCTATACGCTACACCAGGCTGTATGGCACCCCAAGCGTCTGGACGCTACACCAGGCTGTATGGCACCCCAAGCGTCTGGACGCTACACCAGGCTGTATGGCACCCCAAGCGTCTATACGCTACACCAGGCTGTATGGCACCCCAAGCGTTTGGATGCTACACCAGGCTGTATGGCACCCCAAGCGTCTGGACGCTACACCAGGCTGTGTGGCACCCCAAGCGTTTGGACGCTACACCAGGCTGTGTAACTTGTATGCGATTGCTCGTGGTATCTGGGATTTGTTGTGGGACTAGCATCCAGAAAATGGCTTTGTGAGTTTAACTGGTTGTCAGAATTCAGGGTAAGGTACAGAAACAAACAAACTTTTGACAGATTTTCTTGAAGTCCATACCTTGTGGAGTTCTCGTCCCTCATTAGGTGTACTAGCATTACCTGTAGATGCAGACGTTATGTATGGCATGAGGTCAGACTAAAAGGATGCAATGGAAGGCGGAGGGGGCAAAATCAGAAGGGAATGTGAAAAACGGGGGAAATAGTTGCAGATAGTTTCAGAGCTGAACGCCTCAGAAACAGCCTGTTAAATGCCTGAAATCATGTGTTCCAGTTGAAAAGTTTTCTTTTCACGCGAGTTTTTTTTTACTAGTCACCAAGAGCTGTGACCCCCTTCGCCCCGCCCCCCACCCCCATAGCACAATCTATATAACAACGGAAAGGTACCAACCAACAGTCACACTTGTATCGTTTCAGCTTGTCTTCCCCCACCTGTTACAATTAGATACCCCAGATCCCTCTTGCTCAAAGAATATGGATTGTCTGACGAGGCGACCCCATTTTGTGAGTTGAAATTTTTCAAGACATGTTCATTACAATTGCCAAATGTATTGTGGTAATTCTTCCGTAAAACCATATCTCTGCAGCGTTTTCGTTAACACAAAGCGTAAGTTAAAATAAACTGTGCTAGCTGTGTGCAATGACTGCCAACCAGCACGGTACATGGCGATGATGATGGGGACGACAACGATGTTAACGATGAGGAAAGGGATCAGAGCGGAATACAGTATCGTCTGACAAGCGAAGTTAATGTATCAACTTCTGAAACATTAGTTTATATTAACCTGGTGGGTTTAAAAAAACCAATGACATTTTTTTAATTACCTGTCGTCGCCGAACGCCCAGTCAAGCAGGACACGTCAAGCTCGGCTGACTTTGGCTTGCCTAGCCTTGTAGACAAACACTACATTGGTTTATATCTTTATTTAGGTCTCATTATGGTGAAACCTGTCGCCCTGTGGTCGGCCCGCTTAACCATGTCGGGGTGGCCGTTCATTTCCAACAGTCTAGAACCCCAGACGCAGTTCAACACCCTAGCTGGGCCACGCCCATCAGTGAGGCCAGGGTCTACCAGGCACAACCCTGACGTTTCTAAAGGATAATTTAACGGCAGCAGACTGGGAGTTTTTAAGAACGATAGATCAGTGTTGCTTAGCGAGAGGTGATCTGGCAGGTCAGGACCGCAGCTGAGACACGTCAGGGAAGGTGTGTGAAACATGTTCTGGGGTGGATTTAACCTGGCCAAGGAGACCGACCTGGATATGTTCAACAGGTGACTATGAAATTCTAGTTTCATGTTAGTGAATACTTTGTCAATCCATGTCCTAGTTTTACTCCTTTTCCTCCTCCTCTTCTTCTTCCTTCTTCTTCCTTCTTCTTCTTCTTCTTCTTCTTCTTCTTCTTCTTCTTCTTCTTCTTCTTCTTCTTCTTCTTCTTCTTCTTCTTCTTCTTTCTCTTCTTCTTCTTCTTCTTCTTCTTCTTCTTCTTCTTCTTCTTCTTCTTCTTCTTCTTCTTCTTCTTCTTCTTCTTCTTCTTCTTCTTCTTCTTCTTCTTCTTCGACTACTACCACCACCACCCATCTTCTTCTTCTTGTTTCTTCTTCTTCGCCTAATTCTACTACTACTGCTGCTGCTTCTGCTACTACTTCTACTACTACAACTACTGTTGCTACTGCTACTACTGCTACTACTACTACTACTACTACTACTACTACTACTACTACTACTACTACTACTACTACTACTACTACTACTACTACTACTACTACTACTACTACTACTACTACTACTACTACTACAAAAACTATTACCACGTCTACTAATACCGAACTACTATCACTACTATTACTGCTATTGCTACTACCACCACCACTACTACTGCTACTGCTACTACAGTTACTACTTTTTCATCAAATTACCTCACGATAGTGTTTCGGGAAAATGTAACAGTCGTGTATGTGTAGTGTTTCCAATACTCTATTTAAGCTGCTTGTCATTTCACCAAAGCTATTCTTGACACCACTGCCATCAATTTTGCAAGGTCTTCCTCGTACTCTGTGTTTATTATGTTGCCCCAATAGAGACCCGAAATACCGGAGTTCCCGGTTTTATCCCAGCAACAGGCGATTTGACAGAAGACCGTCTTGATTTGGTTTCAACTGTATTATCATGAGCAGACCTTTGGGAGAGCGATGGCAAACTACTGAACGTACAGCTTGCCTAGAAAAGCCACGACAGCAAAATAGTGGAGGCGTTGGTTCTGCGACGTCCTGTAAAGGAAACGCAACTAACTTTTAGTGTTTCTTCTGGTCACAACTTGGTTCACTTTCTGGCCAGTAAGAGCTAATCAGTACCTGTTAATTCATCTGCCATGTTATTTCAACAAACCCAGTGGTTTCTTCGCTACTACGAAAATCTGGAATGAATAAGGTATAACCATGGAAGCAACGAGTTATAAAATAGAGTGGTACAGTTTATTATATAAGAAGAGATAAAGATATAGAGTTTATAGCCGCGAGATAACGTAGGTGATAAATAATACTGTTTGTGGGAGCACAAAATAAGAGAGGACATAATAAAACGTTACAGTAGTGAGATGAAATAGTAATATATTATTATGTTTATTATAGTAGATTACATCAAGTACTAAAGTATGTTTACATCATTGACATAGACGAAGTGACAAAGCGATGTTGAAAGTAACCGGATTTAAGTTGAAATAAACACTAAGACAGGCAGTGTCATGTTAAAAGTAGTGATATATCAGATGTGATAAAGTCATGTCAATGGTTACAATTAGTTGCGTATCCTTTACAGGACGTTACAGAATCAACCACAGCATTTTTTTGGCTGTTGTGGTTTTCTGAGATAAATGTTACGTCCAGTAGTTTGTCATTGCTTTATGGACGGTTAGTTCTCGGTACCACTTTGGCGAAACCAACCATAGACAAACCGTTCGAAGCTGGGATCGAACCCGGCACCCGGCATTACGAAGCGCGTTCGCAATGCCTAAGCCACAGACGCCGACAGTGTGAATGGAATCATAAAATATATCTGCAAAATGGAAAGTGTATATACTGCAGAGATATAAGGAGCTAGTCATAAGTCTCCTTGTGTTGTATTTTACCTTTACCATTGATACAAACACACCTTTAGGAATGCCTTATAAAGTTAAAATGATCCGTGCTAATGCACTCTGGTGTCTTACACCAATAATCCTTGTGGGATTATTGTAGATTACTTTGTTGCCATTTTCCCATATTTCCCTTAAAAAAAGCCAAAACACTACAACTATGTATGCGTGTCATAAGTGACGACTACGGGAGGTTGGCGTTGGATGCTTACCGCACACCTTTGTCTCTCATTGCTGGGATATCTGCTAGAAACATCATCGTCCTGTTTCACAGTTATACGTCCACATATGGCTCGCAGTGTATCCCTCCATTCCATTCATCATTGCAATTGTGTCAATATCGTGGCTGAAATCCATTCCAGCAACTTCGGCCTCTCTCACCAACCTTTGTCTTATGGTTTCTTTTGAGCGTCCTCGTTTGTGCAGTCCACTTGCTTCCTATTTAAGTGCCTATTTGGTGATTCTCTAACTGTTTCTCCTCACAATGTACCCAGTATGTAGCCATTTTCATTCTCTTATAACTTTTAATACATGATTCTTCACTGAATAGACCGCATACCCCGGGTGTGCCAAATGCAGCAGCGAGACAGGAAAACCACAATATCACTCACAACAGAATGGAAGTTGTTGGTCTGAAAAAAAAAACATTTAGAGACACAATCAGGAGGAGATGGCAACACTTATGGTCATGTCCGTTGTGCAATGAAGATTATCTTTTAAATAAACAATGAACGATGTTAATGGCAGCGGTTGTCCGGGTATTTCTCTTATTTCTTTGTCCTTCTTGAATTCATTACATTTTAATGTTCCATCATCAATTTCCCCGGGCATTACTTTTTTGAATGCAGTTAAATTTCGTTTCATGGCCTTAGTCATTCTACCTCTTTCCCTGCCATATTTTGAAACTGAAACAACATTATAACTGAAAATATGTAACTTGGTTTTGAAACTATACAATTTAGACATTAAAAGCTTGTATTGCCTTGCCTTTGCGTATCATAATTTATTTGTATGTGCTTTCTTGGCAATCAAGATTACTACCTAAATAGATAAGCTAATTTGTTACTTGAAGTTTTTCCCTTTATTGTGACGTCTCATTGATTTGTTCTAGATTTTCTCAATCAATCGTTCTTTTCGTAACTGATTTATAATCCGATAGTTGATGCTATATTGCTAAATCGTCTGTTTTTCTTTGAATACCATAGCTGCGCTGTTCTCACAAAAGCATCTGCAAAATCGAGATGCTCCAGTTGAATGACTTCACTCAGGCGATGCCAGTATTCCTTATACAACATTTCATCACCCAGTCAATAGTTATACCAAATAATAAAGAATATATAATATTCCTAGTTTCATTAACACTTCAAATCAGTCACTCAAACCCTCAACTGTGCGCACTTCACACTTCGCGCCTTAAATACTGTTTTGATAATGTTCGTTGTTTTCATCCCCATTCCAATAACATTCCTACGCCGCACGCAGTGATGTTCAATGTAAACAATGAAAGAGCTTCTTGAGGTCAGTGGGAGGGGTGGGGGGAAGAGGGCGGGTGTTTGGGGTTTCCTTTAAAAAATTTTTTTAATTACGTCTGATGGTAATTATTTGATCTAACCAGCATCTTCGGGATAAAACCCTGCAATTTCAACTCTCAAGACTGTTCCCTATCAAGTTGTTCTAGTTAACTAGAATTGAAACAGTTACGATAGAACGAAAATAGGAATGGTTGAGGTACCAAAAATGGTAAAAGTGATGAAAAAAATAAAAACAATATAAACGACAAGAAAAATAAAATCATCCGAAGTATTTTCACCATATAAACAAAAACACAAAAAAAGCAAACGACGTATAACGAGTCACTCGGTTCATTTCGAGTGAAACTAATCTGAAACAAAAGCGTGAAACACATATCCAAGGGCGGCAGATGAGTGTTTGTTTGTTTGTGTGTCTCGATGTCCTTGGTTACGACTTTTATATCCTGGTGTATACCTGGGTTTGGTGACCTAACGAGGCAACATTCCTGGATCGGAACATTGGAATTCTGAAATGGCAACACCTGAAGCAGAGCACCGCATTCCTTGCCATGAATAGCTTGAGACATATTTAATTTTTTACTGGGTGGATGATGTGGTCAACATTACGTCGGCCACCTTTACTCCCCAGTACATTTTCTATACAGATTTTATACCGGGTCGAACTGGGTGTAAAGGTAAATTTTTAAAGAAAAAGATGTTTGCTGCAAAGCGGAATCAAACCAAAACCTTCTGGCCTGGAAATAAGTGTCTAGCCACTTTACTACCGCGGTTATGTTCAGGTATAAATTGTTACATAATCAGCATCATGTGCCTTTTCCTTAAAAGTATAGGAAAAAAGGGGATTGGGGGGGGGGGGGGGGTGGAGGGGAGTGTCATAGTTCGTCATTTAAAACGTAAATCGAGATATTGGATCACATCTGTGTTTTGTCTCTTCTTCTTCTTCTTCTTCTTTTTCTTCTTCTTCTTCTTCTTTTCTTCTTCTTCTTCTTCTTCTTCTTCTTCTTCTTCTTCTTCTTCTTCTTCTTCTTCTAAAAACTTCTTCTTTTACATCTTCTTCTTCTTCTTCTTCTTCTTCTTCTTTTTCTTCTTCTTCTTCTTCTTCTTCTTCTTCTTCTTCTTCTTCTTCTCTTCTTCTACTTCTTTTTCTTCTTCTTCTTCTTCTTCTTTTTTTTCTTCTTCTTCTTCTTCTTATTAAAATTATGTTTAATTACTTCTCCTCCTTACTTCTCTTCTTCTTCTTCTTCTTCTTCTCCTTTTTCTTCATCTTATTATTATTATTATTATTAAAATTTTGTTTATTATTATTACTATTATTCTCCTCCTCCTTCTTCTTCGACTGTCGCTGCTACTACTGCTTCTTCTGTTGTAGGGTTTCTGTTAAAAATTTTTTTTTCAAATTTAGAATACTTTAGCCACATGTTTTTCTCTGAAGACAACTAATTTATCTACAGACCACTCCTTTTTTTCTGTAGACCACAATTTTTCCTCTGTCGACCACCCCTTTTCCTCTGTGGACCAACACTTTTCCTCTACACAACACCACTTTTTCTTATAGATCACCACTTTTTTCTCGTTTCCCTCGATAGACCACAAATTTGTTTCTATAGATCACATTTTCTCTATAGATCACTTTTTCTCTACAGATTACCACTTTTTCTATGTAGATTTCCACTTGTCCTTAGTAGATCTCCACTTTTCCCACTTTAGACCACCACGTGGATCCATTTGCATCGACAGGGCCCCCATGATACACACAAACACAGAACCACTGCAAGTTGAGAAATCACTTTAAATGTCCTTTCATCCGGATGTATAAAAACCACCTACAACAACCGTATCTACAGTCAAGGGACACAGCGTGTGTTTGCCTTGGATTAATCTAGTTAAATATCACCCAGGTTCTATTTTCGTTTCATTGGTTTGCTAAAACAGGTGGGCACCTGGCAGCATGTCTTGTAGCTTCTATTGAAATAGCGGGTTGAAACGTTAGTTTGTCTTGAGGTCTGGTAAAATGTAACTTATAAGCTTCGCGCTCTGGGCATGTTAAATGCTAAGAATCGTGATGGCTGAGTTGTTAATTTGTTTCGTGTTCCTGAAGATTGTGCTAACAAAATCTCCTTAGCTTTGGGGCGTCTGCTATTTAACATCGACCGACATTTAAAATCACTTAGCCTTGCACTTCTGTATTTTAAGATCAGGGTTATCTATCTAGTAAGGATATTTTAAGTAAGGATATATGAAGTAGGGATACTTAAAGTAAGGATATCTAAAGGCACTGAAGTCATAATTCATCACTGCATACAATAAGCAAGTGTTACTAAGACGTATTATTAAGACTATGAAGTCATTTTGAATGATCGCTCAACACTCAGGGGAGGGATGAGACGGCTATACAACCAGACGTTTACTGGTACCATCGAAATTGGAACTCTTTGACTGCTGCTAAAGATGGGGACCGAGCACTTATGGGAGTGTCTCGAGTGCTGTGATGTCGATTCTTAAATCAACATTTGCATGATCGTCTCAAAAGTGTTATTCCATTGTTGCGTTACTTTAATCGGAGGTTGCTTAAATTGAGTTTAATGACGCAACATGCATCAATATCTGGAAGTATTTTACCATTGCATTACCACAGCCGAATGCCAAGGTGACGGTTAGGTTTGAAAAGCTGGACAAGAAACATGCCTTAACGACCGGAAATGCAAATCCATCGTTGCAACACTATATAACACACGTCTGCTAAGCTGGAGCATGGTGCAGTGGGAGTTGCCAGGAAACCCCAGGCTTCAATGTTCGAAATTATTTCTCTTCTGTTTCACCTTTCTCCAAAGCTGCTGTATAAACATATAACATTGGATGGCTTCAGGGTTTTAGGACAGCAACTTTTTCAACACTTACAATCATTATTCAGTCACAACACTATCACACCCCATTGCAACATTCAGTATTACCATAATAAAGTGTAGATTACCATACTCTGGTGCTGCTCAGTTTAGAGCTGTGTTGAGGCATGGGCTCACTTGGCTTGCACGGGTGCCGCACAATCATAGAAGCCCCTTGCTTATCTGTGTATTTGTTTAATAGTATCTATATTTTACATTCATTTAGGTGGGTCGTTGTCGTAGGGGTCCCAGCATACTGGTTTTCCCAGGGGTCCATAATGCTTTTAAGATGGCTCTGGCTAAAATGGCGTCTGATAAAGCTGGAAAGGCTACGTAAGCAACATGTCTCAATTAAAGATTGCTAGTTAAATTTTCTACAGTAACCTGAAAGCACGGCCAACTCTAGATATACAGCCGGACGGGCCTGAAAGCTACCAGACATAGAACATAGATCGTTGCTAACGCAGTAATGATCTGACTTGCAATGACACACACTCATATGACATAATGTTGCACTGTCAGACGTCATAGGTGCGCTTGGATGGAGAATTGCACATGAAAACAATGGTTGGTTGGTCAAAGGAACGTCGCGTTGCAAAGGTGAATTGAAGGACTGAGCGGCAGTGTGGGTAAGAGAGAGAGAGAAAGAAAGAGAGATGGTGGGAGAATAAGACAGAGTGTGGGGGAAAGAAGACATCTCAAGGTCGATGCAGTTGGGTTTAAGTGCTGTTCTGCCTAAATAGCCACCCATGACATCATCAGTCAACCAAGAATTTACCTCAGAAAAAGTATGCAAGGAAAATCCTATGCTAGATGTTAAAATATCACTTCATATACACAGGATCACAGGATATTGATGTTGGGTATCCATTATCTTTCCACACAACCTCTCCCCATAGAGAGAGGTCTGGTACCTCTGTGAGAAAGCCATAGGCGAGGGGATTATTTATAGTATTTCTTCTTTTTTCGTATTCTTCTTCTTCTGCTTGGCCCTTTCTGCCTTTTCTCTTCTTCTTCTTCTTTTTCAGCATTCTGAGCCCTCATTGCTGCAGATATCACCCGCCTTAAATCGAGGCTTAGATATCTGTTTCATGACGAGATAAAGTTTTACGATGGTGGGGAGTGTCGACCCCACGCTTCAACCCCCAGCCTGGAGGACCAGGGTGTCTCTCTTTGTCTGTTCTCTACCCTTCAAATTTTCCGGCTTAGGAGGCCCTTCTGGTAGCAACGCTATCGCCGGCATAGCTCTCAGGGTCACCGAGAAACACAAGCTCCCCCACAAGCTCTACCTTTGTATAGTATAAATAAAAGTATGTTTATAATTTTCCGTGAATGAATGTTTCTATGATTCTTTATGTGAATGTGCAAACGTGATATTGTGTGTGAATGTATTTCTCTGTCCATATTATATGGACGTGTGTCTGTGGGTTAGTTTGTGATTGCGTATAACGATTTAGTGTGGATCTTTTCCTCTATAACTTTGTCTCTAGAAATGTGCATATACACAGATCGGAAACAAAAACAGTCGAAAACCGAGGTTTTAGAGAAACGGCAAATGAAAAGAGAATTACTGGAAGAAATGAAAGATACAACTGAAATATGTTGACCACATTAAAAGACATAATACTTTTTCAAAAACCATACTCTAGGGAAAAATCAAAGATAACAAGAGGTACACAACGATACAAGTGGGAGGATAAACTTCACGAGGACTTGTAGCAGTCTGAGCCAATATACAACTAAGACGAGAGATAGCCAACCTTCCTTGTGTTGATGGCACCTGATTTTATGATTTCATCTATGGATTTGTTTAGATGTATGATTGACTGTGTGGGATTATTTGTGTACAAGTAACTCTGTACGTTTGTATGTTTTAGTGTATCTGTGTGGGATTGTAAGTGGACGTGTGTCTGTGTGGGATTGTATGTTCTAGTGTATCTGTGTGGGATTTTATGTGGACATGTGTCTGTGTGGGATTGTATGTGGACGTGTGTCTGTGTGGGATTGTATGTGGACGTGTGTCTGTGTGGGATTGAGTGTGGACGTGTGTCTGTGTGGGAATTGTATGTGGACGTGTGTCTGTGTGGGATTTATGTTCTAGTGTGTCTGTGTGGGATTTATGTGGACGTGTGTCTGTGTGGGATTGTATGTGGACGTGTGTCTGTGTGGGATTGTATGTTCTAGTGTGTCTGTGTGGCATTGTATGTGGACGTGTATCTGTGTGGGATTGTATGTGGACGTGTGTCTGTGTGGGAAAACGTGTTTGGCGAGAAAGTCATCACGGCTGCTATAATCTGTTCGTGAACAGAAAACTACACACAAACGGCCGATGTCAAACTGGCAATATTTGCCTACTCTTGAGATTTCCGTGAAAGGATTGCCAAGCGTAATAATAGCTGGCCTTCTGTAGCAGGCATGTGTGTGGGAAAGTTACAGTTAACGGTAACAGATGTCAGTCTTAAGTAGTCTGTGGACGCTTCCTTTGACAAGGTGACCAGGACATGTTTACGTCAGTTATTCTGTCCTCATCCTATAGCGGGTCCATTGCTGACAATCGTTCTCATCGCAGCATGCCAGGAAGCCACTCTTATTTTTCTTTTTCTTGTTCTGATTATTCACATTTACCGATTGTAAACAGCGGCGGAAAATTCTGGTTGTTCATCCACTTCTGGACTTTGGTCTTGTTAAAGGTCTTGAGTTTTGCGTGCACATGCTTTTCACAGAGCTGACTTATTTTTGTGCAGACTATTGGTTCTTTTCCTCTGAGGGCAGATGTACTCCGACTTCGAAGGAAACGCACATAAGTAGTTGCCATGTACGACATGCTTGTAAAGAGGGCAGTTGTTCTGTTTTTTTCCCCACAAATAGGGGCCTGGAACCCACACAGGGAGGACGACTACGGGGTCGTTTTGTCAGTTGTTCTGCCTTGCGATCTTTTACGCCATTGGTGCATAGAATATATTAAGCTAGATCCAAATTGTATTTACACTAACAGCATAAGGTGAGTGAGGTTGCCAGCATTGCGCAAGCCACCTTTACTTTCCAGGATTTTACCTGCTACCTGTTTTAGGCTGGGTTGTCTTGAGAGCCGATGTCATTTTAATTATAAATCCGACTGAATGTGGATTCAAACTCACAACCTCCAGGGCGTAGAGCCAGCGTATAGCCACTTTAGCCTCTGTGGGTGTAGCGCTATGCTAGTGTTGTTTTTATTAGTGCCTCCCTCGGGCATTAGCTTTAACCTTATGGGGCTAAAAGACTTAAAACATGCTACGGTGATGATGATGATGCTGGTTTGAGGTTTGAACAAGGATTAACACGGGTAGTAACTCATAAATGCTTCCTTCTTCTTCTAACTCAAGTCTCAATCCGAAGAAGCTCAGCACAGTGCACACAGGCCCTGTAGCACCGGCGAGGATCCTGAAATACTTTGGATAGATTTTTAACTGCAAATTTTGTCCGGGCAACACCTTTAAGCTACTCTTTTTTCGATTTCCAGCTGCCAAGGGATTTTTTTTTTTACATGTGCAGCAGTGCACACGGGCGTCCGATCTGACTACCCAGAGACCAGGGGGAATTATTAGAAGTCCAAGTCCAAGAAAAAATCTAATCCCTTGCCGGGGATTAAACCCGGAACCTCTAGCACTCAAGACGGACACCTCGAGACCACGCAGCCCCATTTGATGATGCTGATGACAATCATATCAGAATGTGCCACAAGGAACCGACGTCCTACATTCCCGACAAAAGCCAAACACATACTGCAGATACCATACTGGCCCCTCCCACTGCTACAGTGGCCAAGAAAAGAATCCTACAATCGTGACATTTCTCGACCTGCACTGATTGACATGCTGAATAGCCATCGTGACCTTGTTCCCTTCCATTGTGGCGAAGGTGTGCCTCCCACTTCTTCTTTCATTGCATTTGTCCTCCCTTTCTGTTCTATAGTGTGTTCTATAACACGCTTTCTTTGCAGTTCTCCTGATTAGGTGTGGTTGTGGGTGTGTACAAATTGGTCTGGATTTGTGCAATTAAGATAATCCCCTAATCGACGCTGTCTGAGGAAAGTGTTAATTTTTAGGCCTTCACGTATACTAGGTAACCACATAGTGTCCGATTATGGGGTCCGCGTGGCGAAGTGGTCAAGTCATTTGCCGCGCGCTCTGAAAGTCGTGGATTCGTTTCACGGCGGAGCCTACAGTTTACAGTTGCAGCTTTTAACGGAGATCGCTGTGGTCGACGCCGTAGCTATGAAGGTTGTGCTCTGTGCGACGCTTTCGGCAGGCTACTAGCTGTTGTGCGGAGAGAGACAGTTATAAATTACCATACTGTATTTGATTCAACTGATTTTGCTAGTCCCTGATTTGCGATTGAGGGCCTTTCTCCCATGTCTTTTAGCGGATTTTGAGGAGGCTGCCACTACTGCTCACATTTGGTCAGTTGTACAGGTAGATTAAGGGATTTTGAGGAGGCTGCCACTATTGTTCACATTTGGTCAGTTGTACAGGTAGATTAAGGGATTTTGAGGAGGCTGCCACTATTGTTCACATTTGGTCAGTTGTACAGGTAGATTAAGGGATTTTGAGGAGGCTGCCACTATTGTTCACATTTGGTCAGTTGTACAGGTAGATTAAGGGATTTTGAGGAGGCTGCCACTACTGTTCACATTTGGTCAGTTGTACAGGTAGATTAAGTGATTTTGAGGAGGCTGCCACTACTGTTTACATTTGGTCAGTTGTACAGGTAGATTAAGGGATTTTGAGGAGGCTGCCACTACTGTTCACATTTGGTCAGTTGTACAGGTAGATGAAGGGATTTTGAGGAGGCTGCCACTATTGTTCACATTTGGTCAGTTGTACAGGTAGATGAAGGGATTTTGAGGAGGCTGCCACTATTGTTCACATTTGGTCAGTTGTACAGGTAGATTAAGTGATTTTGAGGAGGCTGCCACTACTGTTTACATTTGGTCAGTTGTACAGGTAGTTTAAGGGATTTTGAGGAGGCTGCCACTACTGTTCACATTTGGTCAGTTGTACAGGTAGATGAAGGGATTTTGAGGAGGCTGCCACTACTGTTCACATTTGGTCAGTTGTACAGGTAGATGAAGGGATTTTGAGGAGGCTGCCACTACTGTTCACATTTGGTCAGTTGTACAGGTAGATGAAGGGATTTTGAGGAGGCTGCCACTACTGTTCACATTTGGTCAGTTGTACAGGTAGATGAAAGGATTTTGCACCACTCTATGGCGAACTGATACATGACAAGCTAGATGTTGTAAGAGTCCTCTAGGAGCGAGTAAACATTGCGGAGGCACACTCAAACCATCATGGTCTGAAAGAATGGAGCAGCGGAGGCACACTCAAACCATCATGGTCTGAAAGAATGGAGCAGCGGAGGCACACCCAAACCATCATAGTCTGAAAGAATGGAGCAGCGGAGGCACACCCAAACCATCATGGTCTGAAAGAATGGAGCAGCGGAGGCACACTCAAACCATCATGGTCTGAAAGAATGGAGCAGCGGAGGCACACTCAAACCATCATGGTCTGAAAGAATGGAGCAGCGGAGGCACACTCAAACCATCATGGTCTGAAAGAATGGAGCAGCGGAGGCACACTCAAACCATCATGGTCTGAAAGAATGGAGCAGCGGAGGCACACTCAAACCATCATGGTCTGAAAGAATGGAGCAGCGGAGGCACACTCAAACCATCATGGTCTGAAAGAATGGAGCAGCGGAGGCACACTCAAACCATCATGGTCTGAAAGAATGGAGCAGCGGAGGCACACTCAAACCATCATGGTCTGAAAGAATGGAGCAGCGGAGGCACCACTCAAACCATCATGGTCTGAAAGAATGGAGCAGCGGAGGCACACTCAAATCATCATGGTCTGAAAGAATGGAGCAGCGGAGGCACACTCAAACCATCATGGTCTGAAAGAATGGAGCAGCGAAGAGAGACCAGTGGGTCTGGCCGACGCTCGGCACTCAGGGGAGGAGCGAGACGGACTTACAATCAAGCTGTCCTACTGGTACCGTCGGAATTGGAACTCTACGCTTGCTGGCGAAGATAGGGACAAGGTACTTATGGGCGTATCTCGAGGGCTATGATGTCAGTTCTTAACTGATATTTTTTTTTTCAAGTTTTGATAAGGACTAGTCCTTACAAGGACTCTGTTGAACTTAACATGGTCTCTGCATTCTTTGTCTTGTGTAGAGACGGAACTTTATCTCTAGCTTTAATGGTCTATCACCATGGACTGCCATTCCTGTATGTTTCTGTAGCACAGTACAACATATCGTCTGGACAGACTGAAAGTTCCTAATGATCTCCTTTAAAGGCAATTTATAAATTTAGAAACTTACTCGCCGCCTTTCTGTCGCAAATAGTTTCCAAAGTGAACATTATCCAGAAGTAATTCTGCGAAGCTGCTATTAAACACAGGGAAACACTGGTTCGGACAACAATCCTTCAACTGCTGACCTTTGAACCGTAAACCGGTAGCTTTACAAGGTCATGTGATGGTACCCGGTGCGGAAAATTTTATGTCAAATATAATTATACAGTAGTACTTAAGTATATCTACTTAGTCCGTTTCTTATCCTTGGACGTATACAAAACAGGACGTATACCAAACAGGCCGGGACAGTTGTTTTAATAAACACACATACACATATACATACTGATATTTTGAATATGTTGGCAGTTATTTTCAACATCAAGTGTCGTCTTCCTTAGAAAATCGGTTGTAATGAGACTCCAGCATCTGTTCCTGTCTGTCTTCAAGGACCTGGGGAAGGTGCATTTCTTGGTTGAATTCATGCATGTTTTGCTTTCTATCTCTTGTTTTGTTAATTTCAAGTTGTAAAATGTTTGCTTTTAACCAGAAGATAGCGAAACCCTTCCAGTTATTAAATCATCTGATTCCTTGAAACATCCGCTTTTTCTATTCAGTTCCCTCTAAAACAGTGTACTCAAACTTTCTAATGCCGCGACCCTTTAAAACCGTTCCTCTTGCAGTGGGTATCCCCAAACATACAACTGTTTTTGTTGCTACTTCATAACTTCAGTGCATTTGTGTTTCTAGATGGTCTTAGGCGACCACAGTGAAAGTGTCGATCGACCCACACAGAAAGGGTGGGGTCCCATAGGTTGAGAACAGCTGCTCTAAAAGAACCTATGCCGTCAATTACCTAAAGCAGTCAGAGAATTTTACGCTGGTCTCCCCATTAAAACTTCACCGGTTGTAGGTCAACTTTCATGATAAGTTGGTTGGACTAGTCTACCGTGTTCGAGGTTATGGGTGGCGCAGTCTATTGTTGTCTAGTATTTATGTTTTTATTTCCGAGAAAGAGACGGCCTGTGTCATAGCTTTTGTCACTCTCTAGGGGAGTTGTGTGTTAGACCAAGTATCTAAATGTTTTAGAAGTGTTAAAAGCTCTGGGATGGTGAAATATACAACACGCGGTATAAACGCGAGTGCGGAATATACCCGTGATGTTGTGTGACAGTCGGGTCGGTCGAGGCCGACCTATCGCAATATTTGCGACCGATAGGGTCAGAATAACAATAATACTAATCAACAGGGGTTAATATAACTTTTGTGAAGGGGCTTAGTGCAGTCACTACATGAGGCATACGAAGTTAGGAAATGGGTATAAAATAAGTAAGGAACCTGCAAACGCCTGGTGGGTTGTTTACTCCTGACTTCGTTAAGAGGAGCAGTGTTATCTTTGTGTCCGAATCTTCCTGTTTATCTCTGTGTCCCCCCTCTGACTGTCCAAACCTCTGCCCACTTCTCATATTATGACATTGACCTTGGCCCCACTTGACCTGACTACCGGTGAATCAGCAATTTGACTCACAAACAAATATCTACGCTTGACTAAAAACAGATTGAAGTGGTAGATTTTTCCCAGATTTTGCCCTCTTTTTAATTGACTCATACTTATTCTTTTCCGGTGTTAATTTTCGACAGTTTATTTGTTTCATCTTCATCCTAATACAAAGAAAACATGTGGTTGCTTAAATGGGGTTAGATATTGACCCCGGGGGAGGGGGGGATACTCGGCCCTTTTAAAATTTCCTAGAGTGTGGGGCGCGTTAAAGGTCCTAATCATCATTTAAATGTGCAGTAGTAGACTTAATGAACCTTCCCTCCCCCCTCTCTCTCTCTCTCTCTCTCCTACGCCGCAGAACTGGTTAGCGGTTGAAGCCAACGGGCGTACGGTGAGTTGCTTGGTGTGAATGAGTGAAGCTGGGGCTCATTTTTGATTACATTCGTCAGATGCGAGGAGGTGTTGCGGCGGGGGGCGCCTGTTGCTTCCCCTCCCCCGACCATCCGTTATCAATGTGTCAGTGCGCCTGTAGTCTGCTCTTATCGACATGGCACACGACGAGGGCAAGAGTTAACTGGCGGCTTACTATCGTATTTCAGCGTTTCCCAAAATGAAACTATAGATTCACGTCGGTGTTACGAAATAAGCACAGAAGCAGAGATTCTCACATGTGGAACACATTACCTAGAGCTGGGAGAGAGAGGGGGTGAGGGTCGACAATCACAAGCTCGGTAAATACATCAACAGGCATTGTTTGTTAGTTGCGCAAGCACGGTGAAGTCTGGTGCCTTAACCGTAAGGAAATCGACAATCGTTCGGTAAAAGCTGCCAGGTTGTTTAAACCTTTTCTTTGATCCTATTTTTAATGATCCTCTTATTGTATTTAATGTTATAGGTGAGGAATTTATTTAAAGAAGAAAAGACTGAAAGCATAACAACGGAATGACAGATAGGCGGAGGAAGGACAGACCGACGCATGAGAGAACGACGAATGGTTGTGTTAATACATGTGGTGTCCATTATGGATGGATAGATAGACGTTTTTGTTTTTAGAGGAATCCCCGGATGGTTTGATGTGTGGGTGGATGAATTGGTGTGTGGCTAGATGGATTGGTGTGTGGATCAATGGTTTGATGTGTGGGGGATGGTTTGATGTGTGGGTGGATGGTTTGATGTGTGGATGAATGGTTTGATGTGTGGGTGGATGGACTGGTGTGTGCGTTTGTGGAGAAATCCGCATCTATCGTGGATGGATAGATAGATATGTACTTTGATGAAGGAACCCGCATATGGATGAGGGGATGGAATAGATGAATGTTTGGGTGGCTAAATAAATGTATGGCTGAGTAGATGGATGGTTAGCGGCGTATGGATTTATGTATGGATTAGATGGTTGGATGGATGGGCGGATGGAGGTAAGGATAGACAAACTAACGGGTAGATGGTTGACAAAAGGAACACACCATAAAGAAAATGGCATGCAAAAAAGATAAGGAAAATAAATAAGAAAAAGGAATAGAAATACATAAGCTTAAGCAGACAGACAGACAGACAGACAGACAGACAGACAGACAGACAGACAGACAGACAGACAGACAGACAGACAGACAGACAGACAGACAGACAGACAGACAGACAGACAGACAGACAGACAGACAGACAGACAGACAGACAGACCGTACGTACGTACGTACGTACAAACACAGACGCAAGCATACACACACACACACACAAGCGCGCGCATACGAACGCACATATATGTATGTATTCATATGGTATACACACAGACCGGCCAGTAATTCGCAAGTAAGCCATTCCAAAACGTTTAGTTGGCTGCATGGTTCAGGAAGGACAAAGGAGATTCGTGCGGTGGGAATTTGGAATCTTCGACCCGGATCTCGTGGATATTTTACGAGATCTGCAGCGATTACCGAACCTCTTGTGTCTGGTGGTGAATCACGTTTCTTCCCCAGTGACTAGTTAGTAAAATGTCCGGTTGGGGAGGAAAGTATTATCCGGAATCCAACGTTTTTCAACAGAAACTGATTCTGCCCCCCCCCCCCCCCACTCCCCCCTTTTTTCATTACTTTCTTCTATTCCGTGCTCTTTGCCTGTCCTGGAATGGTTCGAAGCGGGGCTTGTAAGATGAGTAAACAGTTGCATTCTTCATTTCATCAGAAATCGTAAACAGTGGGGTCGGTCGTGCCTGGTACAACTAGGTGAAGCTAGTTCCTGGGAAAATGTGTAAGTTGTTAGTTTTTCACGTATACAAAGTTACGGAATTAAGAGGTGGGGTTACCGTGGGTCTTTCCCATTGTCCTGTTTCTTTCCAGGGACATTTCTGATCTGGGTTGAACTCAGTTTACTTTACATCTTGGGGATAAATCTCTGCTGGGCCAGGATGTGGATCTTACATTAGCACACACGGGAATTATTCATATCGCCATTAATGTGAGCTGCATACGATAGAATCGTACATCACGCACAGAAATGCCACCTTGAGAAACAGCGTTTTTTATTTATTCTACTTCTGTGAGTGCTTATCATCAGTGACTCCCCATGTGGGTTTCTGAGTCCCAATGAAGGGTGGGGGGTTAATAGAATCAACCCACTACCCCCCCCCCCCCCACCTCCATCACAGCAGCATTTCGTAAAAGCAGACTCATTAATGGTGTTTCCTTCGAAGTCGAAGCGGATCCTCCTGAGCGAAGAGAAACTAACAATCTGCGTACAACTAGACCAGATCTGTAAAACGGATATGCACGCAAAACGCAATTGCTTTAATCACATTATAGTGCACAAGTGAACAGACAACTTCCCAACCCCACTCCCCCCAACCCCACTCTCTCTAACCCCCTCGGTTCTGTTATCAATGCTCTCATTCGTGTTCTCAGGATCAGTGATGTTATGTAAACCAAGGTCACTGTGGGGACAGTTTCCTAGCCGGGCTGTGTGAGTTTGTTTCAATCCACATTTGTGTGTATATAACCAGCAAGTCATTTGCCGCTTGCTATTTATTGTCTTGTCCAGTTCTAATTGTATATTATTGTAGATTATCTGTTGGGTGCATGACCCCTTCTCTCTCTCTCTCTCTCTCTCTCTCTCTCTCTCTCTCTCTCTCTCTCTCTCTCTCTCTCTCTCTCTTTCTTTCTCTTTCTTTCTTTCTCTTCGTTTCTTGTCTCTATATGATTTGTAGATGAAAGGGCAAAGGGACAGACATGAATATAGACATACAAATATTTATTTAGCTTTGGTACGGAGACAGATATTTTTCTTTGGCATTATTTCAAGCTCCTGCAAATGGAAACATCATGCAATGACCATGCTAGTTAGTTAGTTAGTTAGTTAGTTAGTTAGTTAGTTAGTTAGTTAGTTAGTTAGTTAGTTAGTTAGTTAGTTAGTTAGTTAGTTAGTTAGTTAGTTAGTTAGTTAGTTAGTTAGTTAGTTAGTTAGTTAGTTAGTTAGTTAGTTAGTTAGTTAGTTATTTAGTTATTTAGTTAGTTAGTTAGTTAGTTAGTTAGTTAGTTAGTTAGTTAGTTAGTTAGTTAGTTAGTTAGTTAGTTAGTTAGTTAGTTAGTTAGTTAGTTAGTTTGTTAATGGGTTGGTTGGTTGGTTAGTTAGCTAGGTTGTCATCATTACACTCCGGACATAGGCATCAGTGCTCAGATCCTCCCCTCAGTATGAACCCAAGTGAACTCACGGTAAGTGAATTGTAAAGCTCCACAACCTTGAATTGTGTGAACTAAATGTGTGATATCAGCATAGGAACTGTCACATCTTTTTGACAAGTTCTCGTGTTTTCTTCTGTTTCAGCTATGACCCCTACCAGATTTTTGAGGTGAGTACCTGTCAAACGACGTCTTCTTGGACGTTCTTGTCGTCATAATCCTGGTTGTTGTCATCTTTATGTTTGTCATTATCATAAGAATCGATGCTATTGTAATTGTCATCAAATGTATCGTTTTTGTCAGGATCAGTAGGTGCATTGGCGGTCCCTTATCTTCTATTGACCCGATCTCGGAGAATCCGAGAGTTCGTCTGCAAAGTCCAGTATTATACGGGTGTTACGACGTGAAGTGAACACCCACTAACTCTAAACCTATGCCGGTCAGGTTTAAGTTAGTCTCCCCAAACAAAGTAGGTCACGTTTCATTCACAGGTTTGTTGAGCTGGTCTAATTTCCTGCAGATTACGAGTGTGCCGCTCTGTTGTTTGCTTTCTGGGTTGTCTTGCATTTACGTTTTTATTCCGAGAAAGATAATGCCTGTGACATAGGTTGCAGCACTCTATAGGGCGGTTGTGTTAGACCCAGTTTTTCCATGTTCTTGACTGCGTTGAAATATACAACATGCGATATCAACGACATTGCGTAATACCCCTGTAACTTTGTGCCAAGGTCACGTCGTGGCTCATAGTCTACCAATCAGAATTGAGCTAGTGTGTATATGGGTGGTCCGTGGGGGAGAATAACGTTAGTTTTACACCCTAAGCCTAACTTTCCTCACCATGATATTAGACCCTGAGAACTCTCAAAATCTCCTAGATGCAGTGAACTAAAATCATAGTACCGCGTCTTCTGTCATTGTCATTATAATAATTGTAGTTGTCATCATCGTACGAATCATGTTTCGTGTGTGTCACCGTCATATATGGCGACATACGTTTCGAAAACACAAGATACACGGTGTTGCTGACAATTAATTCCACACAAATAAAGATCGTTTAACCAGTTCCAGCACAAGACAACTAATTTATTATGGACAGATCAGATCAAGTCATTATCCTTTGTCTCAGAACATGGGCACCGCCGATTACATAACCACATGTACAAAACATTCAGGGTAGGCGTATCAGCCCTGTGCACCACTGGATCAATAACAACAGCACCTTTGAAAAGGTGCCCTACACAGCAAAACATGAACTCCACGACTGCACTGAATTTGATACACTGAAGCAAACCTTTTGGCCAGAAAGAACAACAGTAAAAAGTACACTGAACGAACTAAAAATGACAGGGAAATCTTTATGAGAGACAAAATTGCTGATACATACAAATATTTCAGGCGAACAACAGAAGGAGAAGAAACAACAGAAGAAGAAAAAAAAAAGTTATATGTGGGAAATGTACAGACGTGGCCGATTCTCTGGTAATGACTCTGTGTCTGCTTTGTCAAACAAAAGCTGACAGATCCAGTCAGTAGTCGATTCCCGTTGTTGATGACCTTAATTCCATGAAATGGAATATAAATACTTCTGTGATTTACGTAAGAGCGATTGGCCAATCGGTTAAGAACGCTGGGCTGCCATGCGAGAGTACCTTGCTCAAATCCTCTGTAAGGCTGGAGATTTTTTGTTCAGTCGGAGGGAAAAATAATATTATAACAGTGACGACAGCACTAACAACGATGCCCTAAACTTTCAGGCTCAAAGCCCGCTGCCACCCCCCCCCCCCTCTCCTGCAGAAGTGAGTAGTCAATACAGACAGCAATAGGAGTTTTATGGCAGTGACGTCTGCAACAAACTGTTCACAACCAAATCCTCCCGTCCGTTCGTCTGTCAATCTATCTATCTGTCTGTATGTGTGCCTTACTGTCTACTAACTGACTGGTCCATTCATAGACGAAACCTGTTTCCCGTTCAAGGCAATATACAAAGGTTTTTGTTTTAAAGATCTTTGGCTAATGTGTACAAATAAAACTGCTTTAGATTCCGTGTGCTCTCAGTGCAGAGAACAGTACTTGTGATATATTTGTGATATCGTTTACAGTATTTGTCATATCTTTCATGTTTCTTGTAATATCATGTGTGCTCGTGATTCCCAAACTGTGCGCAGCGACGCCCCGGGGAGCCGCGACCTCTTCACAGGAGCGATGCGATATATTGTAAAAGCTTCATAATTAATGTTACCAAGACACCAATAGTCATACTTGTACTTAGGTCAGGGCGCCGTGGACAGATGTTGATTGAAAAGGAGCGCCGTGACCAAGAAAGGTTGGGGAAACACTGATGTGTGCTATTTTACTTTATTTATACTATTTGTAATATTATTGTTTGCTATTTGTAATATCATCTATGCTATTTGTAATAGCCTTTAATGCCATTGAAACAACATGATTAAATAGTGTTGTGCCTGATTTATACTTGTAATATTGACCTTTGTGAGTTTACGGTAATGCCTGGTTCATTCCTCGTCTTATTTTTCATGCTTTCATCCCTTCCTTCCTGGCGATCATTTATTGTGAATTTCTTTCTTTCTCCTTGCTACATCTCACAGCCAGTCTAGAGAAACAACATCCAATTTCTATCCCTCCCAAAAATTACATACAGAAACCTACGCATTGTTTTCCGTGTTTTCTTTATAGAAATTCCGCTATTTAAAAACAGGAGTATTAAATTACGGGAACAAAAAGAGAAGATTAGGAGAGGCCGTGTGAAAGAGAAGAAAACAAAAGTGGGGTGGGGGGGGGGGGGGGCTTCACCATATGCCGTGTCTAGTTTCAAATTTACGTCAAATGTAACACAATCACACGCACAATCACAGACACACACTCACGTCCACATAGACAGTCATAGACACATATTTCAGCCTACACGCAAGCAATAGACATGTTTAATCATGTTGACCTGCCATTGTGGTTCGAGCCAACTCATTCTTAAAGCAGACCAACATGTGGTGGGGCACTTTAGTTCTCTTCTTCTTCCTCTTTCTGCTTTAGTCGGGAGTGTTACATACTTAACAGTCTGTCCACTTTAGTCAGTGGGGTCGACTTCAGTGCGCATTAATGTTTACATTGTCTAGACCCGCGGTTTCCAACCTGGGAGCTCGAAGAGGGGTTAATGGGCGTTTGTGGGGGAAGGAGGGGGGGGGGGGTGTCAAGCAGGTTTGAAGCAGGGTGCGTTTGTAGTTGTAATATATATATATATATATATATAAATATATATATATAATATATATATATATTATATATATATATATATATATACACGACTAGACCGATATTTGTAAAGATTAATCAATTATTGATGAGTGATGTGATCACGCTGATCGCCTTTGCCTCCCAGGACATATCCTGGTATTCATTTTATGCTGCGTCGACCTCGGAGTCAAGACCATTTATTTAAAAAGCTACCCTCATTGCAGATTCGCAGTTAGAACATTCCGGCGGGCAGGCAAACGACTAGCCACATCGTTAATAACTTCAGCAGAAACGAGATGACCGAGGTATGGGTGGTGAAGCCAGAACGTAACTCACTTGACCAGAATGACGTAATCAACACGTCAATGTGTAAAGATTAATAACTTCATTATCCGTATACGTGCACGTAAAACGACTTTCGAAGATCACACAAAAATACCAAGCCGTGTCATTTGTCAGTGTTTAACAATGGATACATCAAAGATAGAAATAGTGAGGTGGGATTAAGAGGTACTTCGGGACATACATCCAACATCAAGCCTTACAGAATAATCCAAAGTTCAAGAACCGGTCGTCTGAAGTTACTACGACTAGAAATATTTTGAATTGTCCACAACGTTTTCGTTGCATCACTTAGTTCATAGGTTCTCAAACTGGGTGCCGCAAGTTTATGCCAGGGGTGCCGCGGCATCCGGGGGTGCCGCAAGTTTATGCCAGGGGTGCCGCAAGTTTATGCCAGGGGTGCCGCAAGTTTATGCCAGGGGTGCCGTGGCAGTAATCAACAAAAGTCTGCTAAACATTGTGAAATTACTAAAGAAGACATGCGGATCAAGTTGAAGTTTTCTTCCCTCGCCACTGTCGATGGGAGTTTGATGTTTGTTTCACACTGAGAAGTTTTTCGTACGGCATAAAATGCCTAAACCATCAAAGCTCGCCTCCCTCAGTTCGCGGAAAGACAATTCACGGCCAAAAGAAAATCCGAGGATCACTAAGAAAATACGATCCTAGCTATTTCACTTTGGCTTTGTTTCTGTTTGGAACGAAAAAAATACCGGAAGAGCAATGCGTTAACTGTCATAGAAGTGTTGATAACAGCTGCTTTTTTTGTTTTTTTTGTTTAGTGATGAATAACTTTATTAACCGCTAAAAGTCATACAAAATTTTCTGCGGCTACATTTTCCTTGCTTCAGAGACTGCAGGAATTCAATCACACCTTAGATTATTTGCCCCCATTTATGCCATCCTATGACCATCCTTAATTGTGCATTTTTCAAATTGCGAGTATATATTATGTAGTTTTTTTCAGGTTCCGTCAGTTTACAGCCGTAGAAACAAAATGTAGCTTTTTTTCTTGTCAACACGTGTTTTTCCTGGTCCCATTAAAAATGTGATGGTGGCTCCCATTTCAGTACCGCCTCCTGGCAGAAATCAGTCTGCTTGAGGTTACCCGTCCAAATGAAAGAGTCATCTAGAATGCAATCATTCTGATTTAGTACACACAGGTTAAGAAATCTTCAAACGCCGCGCTTTATCTATTCAGGCAGGGTCATCCATGATGGAGATAATTTCTAAAAAATGAAAAGGATATAATTTAAAATGCATCCAAACAGTTTTATTCCTCGTATTAAAGACAACTGGACATTAAGTGTGCACTTTTTTTCTGTTTTTTTAAAGAATTAGACCGCTTAATCTGTAGGTGTGCCGCGAACTTTTTTTTTTTAGCCCCATAAGGGTGCCGTGGCCACAAAAGTTTGACCCCCTGACTTAGTGACCGCCTACCAACACGCAGCATTTTACCAGTTTTTTTTTTTTTTTTCCGGCCGGCTATTTCGCTTGTTGAATATTCCAAGATGTGATCGCTTTTAACGATCGCAGAACATGCACAACTGGCCCTAACCCCCCTCTACGTCCCACGACTGCATGCAGCGTATGTCGCAAGACTGTGGTACGTTAGGCTGAGGGCCAGTTCTGCATGTTTTTGGACCGAATCGCCGACTGGTCAGTATGCGTGACACCCCCGCTACATAGAACAAGCCCCGCGACACTGTTTCTGGGCATGGAAACGTGAGTTGAACCTGTAGATATTGATCATTCAGTCTCATACTGATATGTGTGACACCATTCGTTTATACAATCACACAGCTTGTAAACACATTGTGCCTCTACTTCCTTCCACGCATCCTCCTATACCAGATGTACACTTAACTCTTTATTTACGGATTCTCTCATGTATTGTTTCACCAACAGTCTGTCTTTCATCAGTTTCCTAGGTAAATTCAGAACATTTGCCTTATCCATTATGGCTGCTCCACCACTGTTACTTTTGTAGCCAACAACAAATCGGTTTGTTCATAACCTCACACTTAAGGCGGAGAGGGTCGACTTCAATGCTCTGGGGTATTGATTCGTCTCTCTCTCCTCATTCCGACAAGTCTCCTGCCAAGAACGTTACATAAGGCATGAGCTCCGTAGTTGCAGCGACTATCCTTGGCGATCTCTCAGTTTAAAAGAAAACACAGCGGTAGTTCTCAAAACGGCAATCCTAGGCATTCCTATAGGAGGTATTCTGTTCTAAATGGATAATGCTTTAAATGCCGACATTAAGAGACGCAGTCCATTGTTTGTATGTGTTCACATAATAATATTCTTTAATATTATGTATAATTTTATGTTAAGGTTACAGTAAGAGTCAGGGCTATCCCAAACCCTAAACCTAACCTGAAGCAATATTCTTCTTCTTCTTCTTTGTGTTCACCAGCTGTACACTCTGGCGGAAAGTTCTGGTTGTTCGTCCACTTCTGGACTGCAGTCATGCTCCAGAACCTGAGTGTTGCATGTGCATCAGTTTTACAGATCTGATTCAATTGAATGCAGACTGCTGGTTCCTTGCCTCTCAGGCAGATGCACTCCGACTTCAAAGGAAGCTCCCCAGTTAGTCGACTCTTACGACATGCTTTTGGGGAGGCAGTGGGTCTATTCTTGTTTTCCCCACAATAGGGCCCCGGAACCCACACGGGGGGACAGCAATATTCAATATTACAGAATATTATTTTGTGAACGTACCTAAACAATGGATAGTTTCCAAGCGGCTCAAGTGCTAAATCACAGAGAACACCAGACACCCGCCCCCCCCCCCCCCCCCCCCCTTTTTTTTTTTTTTCCTCATCATGCAGTGTGGAAGTGGTATCAAAGCGTTCGCTCGTTTCAACAAAAATCTCTGTAAGTAAAACAGAATCATAAACGACTGTAAATAAAACCGGAAATAGAAACGTAGTTTTTCGCATAATCGTATGGTTGACCAAACTAAATTCCAAAATCATAAAGCTTTCTCCCCCCAGTTACACACACACACACACACACACATGGGCGACAAAACACACACACGCGCGCACACACATACACTAGTAAAAGAGAGCCCGCATAACGAGAAGAGAAGAGGGGTTGACAGTGTCTCCTCGAGGCTGCTACGGGAAGATATAATATCCCTGTGACTCAAAGAGCCTCATCCTAGATACCTAGATATATGTACCGGTATCCCTCCAACAGTTACAGTTGGGCTACTAGTGCTACATCTGGTATTAACCGGGTGGATATGGCTACACTGCTATGGGAGTGATATGGGGGTGGTTAGGGAGGGGGTAGCAAGACGTAAGAAGAGCTGCGGTGGGCCAGTGGTTTGTGTGCTGATCTTAATTAGCTCAGGGTATTTAATTAAGAAGCTCTCGTGCTTGGGCTCCTGCCAGTTTGGAAATCATGCACATGTACCCCTCTGTCTATATGTATGCGCGCGCGGGTGCGTATCATCCACTAGCCTTTCGGGTCATGGGTTTCTGAGAGGTGGGGAAAACTATGCACGTGTACCCTTGTGTGTGTGTGTGTGTGTGTGTGTGTGTGTTTACCAGCTCGTGCCTGATAGTGTTTGCATGTGTGTGTCTGTCTGGCTTACTTTGTATGATGTAAGTCTGCCATCATGCAATTAGAATAGAGGTGCGCCACTGTTTTATATTCACAGAAAGTGATCGATGTCTATAGGATACTTAGCGAACGAGAGAGAGAGAGAGAGAGAGAGAGAGAGAGAGAGAGAGAGAGAGAGAGAGAGAGAGAGAGATTAGAGGACCCACTACAGCTTATTGACCTAGTTAATTCCATGTACTATTGACCTACCTCGAACCCAGTAACCGACCCTGAACCATTTGCCCTCTAGTCTGGGGTCACAGAAAATCCCCCCTCTCCCCCCCCCCCCAGTTTTCTTTCTTCTCCCCCTTCCCATATCATCTGTGATGAAAGATTACAAGTGCGCGCGAACTAAACCCGTTTAACTAACCAAGCTTGTGTTTGATTATGTTCCTGCGTAAATACAAAAGAGTGTAACTGTAAAATTAACGTTAGTAACATTACATTGCTAATATTATATTTGTGTTGCACATCGCACTCTCTCCAGCGTGATTACCTACTCAATACCTAAATCTCCGCCCCAATATGGGTTGCAATTTTTTTAAAGAATCACCCCGGCTGTTGTCGAGGGCTCATGTATAACCTAAGGGCTGAACGGGGTTTCTGAGACTTGTGCCAAGTGGATTCTTTTGCTAGTGTTGGCACCTTGTGTCACAGGGTGTTTGTGTTGTGCGGTCCTGTTCGTTTTGAACGTCGCTCAACCCACTCAGTTCCATAGTTAAACCTCTCCTTACCGACCCTTTTGGGTCTATCGCTTAAACTTCTTTCTTTTTCTGCTTCTTCTTTTTTACTGTTGCTATTGCTGCTGACGATGATTATGCTACTGCTGCAGCTTCCACTTCCTCCTCCTGGTATCTTTCTTTTTCCTTCTTGTCACCTTTTTCCTCGTCCTCCCCCTTCTTCTCCACCTCTTCCGCCTCATACTTTTTCTTCTTCTCCTCCTCCCCCTTCTTCTTCTTCAGAATTCCACTGTGATTACTCGACTGTTCATTGTTAAACCCATGATTAAGTGCATGTTTAGTGTTCAAATCCATTTTATTCCTAATTTCTGTCTGCCAGGTTCAGCATACACCATGTTTGATTTTAACAGTCAGAGTTCTCAGAGGACGTAATATTACGTTAGGTTTTCAGGACTATTGTGAGTAATGCACTGTGTTTATAGCTATTAGTTTATGGATAACGTTTATGACAAGACATGTATATAGGTAATGTTTACAGCAAGCTGTATTTTTTTTTTTTTTTTTAAGAAAACGTTTAGGATCAGATGTATTTATGGGCTAGGAATGCCTTAAATATAAATAGGTCGATTTTCCACCCACATCCTGTATTACTGTGTTATACGGCTGTGGATTAAACCGGGTTTCTGAGATTTGAACTTTTTGTGATTCTCATTATTTGATATGTTGATCCTACAGACTGCACTCCTGGAAAGGGGGAGGTGGGGGGGGGGGGGGCTTTAAAAAGAAAGAAAAGGTGACCTGAGCAAGACTTTATGGCAGTAGCAGAAATGTCAGCATTATCGTAGTGGTCGGAGCCGTTTACTATTAAAAGGGACAGTATTAAGGTTTAGCCTGAGCTGTCTACTGGGACATATTCTGAGCTATCTAAAAAAAAAAAAAGAATATACTATAAGGCAAGCGATTGTGGTAGTTAGTTAGTCAGTCAGTCAGTCAGTCGGTCAGTCAGTCAGTCAGTCAGTCAGTCAGTCAGTCGGTCGGTCGGTCGGTCGGTCGGTTGGTTGGTTGGTTGGTTAGTTCGATGAGGTACAAGGTGGAAGAGAAGAAAAAGCAGAAGTTAGTTAGTTCGATGAGGTACAAGGTGGAAGAGAAGAAAAAGCAGAAGTTAGTTAGTTCGATGAGGTACAAGGTGGAAGAGAAGAAAAAGCAGAAGTTAGTTAGTTCGATGAGGTACAAGGTGGAAGAGAAGAAAAAGCAGAAGTTAGTTAGTTCGATGAGGTACAGGTGGAAGAGAAGAAAAAGCAGAAGTTAGTTAGTTCGATGAGGTACAAGGTGGAAGAGAAGAAAAAGCAGAAGTTAGTTAGTTCGATGAGGTACAAGGTGGAAGAGAAGAAAAAGCAGAAGTTAGTTAGTTCGATGAGGTACAAGGTGGAAGAGAAGAAAAAGCAGAAGTTAGTTAGTTCGATGAGGTACAAGGTGGAAGAGAAGAAAAAGCAGAAGTTAGTTAGTTCGAGGAGCATCTGGCCCAGTGGTTACAAGGTCGGGCTGTCATGGGGGAGACCCGGGTTCCACCCCCTCCTCTACCCCCACCGGTAAGATGATGGAATTTTTCTGACGGAGGCAGAATTGAACATCATAACCTGCACAGTCCATGGCGACAGCACTAGCCATGCCTTTCTACACCCATAAGCTCACGACAACCTGTCTACACCGCCCTAACAATGTGGTAAAACAGACAGACAGTAGGCTGTGTTAGTCAGTATCTACAAAATGGCAAAATACTATAAAATATGTATATAACAATGCAATGCTTAAATCTTGCATGTAAAATGTCATTGAGATTATAGAGGAAATTCCAGTTCAGTCCTACAAAATTATTTATATTAATTCCATACTCTCAAGCATGCATAGGGCGGATCTGGAAAAAAAAAACATTAGCATAGCCTTCCCAGATCAATTCAGCCTAAAATTTATACATGGAAATGTTATGGGAAGTAAAGGTGACTGGTGTTATGGTGGCCCCATTACCCACAGAGGGCCGACTGGTATATAAAATAGAAGCATAAGATGTAACACTGGTGTGAAAAGAGTTCTTTAATTTACTTCTTGATCTGACTCCTTGATGTTACTTCTTAATGTGACTTCTTAATGTGACTTCTTAATGTGACTTCTTAATGTGACTTCCTAATGTTACTTCTTAATGTGACTTCTTAATGTGACTTCTTAATGTGACTTCTTAATGTGACTTCTTAATGTGACTTCTTAATGTGACTTCCTAATGTTACTTCTAAATGTGACTTCTTAATGTGACTTCTTGATGTTACTTCCTAATGTTACTTCTTAATGTGACTTCTTGATGTTACTTCTTAATGTCACTTCTTAATCTGACTTCTTAATGCAAATTCTTGATGTTACCCTTAATGTGACTTCTTAGTGTTACTTGTCAATGTTACTTAATTTGACATAATAATGTTACTTCTGAATGAAGATATACAATAAATTGCTATTTTATAGTTGTGTTAGAAGTTCAAATTGCCTTCTGGCTTTGCTCACTCCACTTACTTACTTACTGTAACCATTTATCATGGCCAGACGACACGCCGGACCCATACATTAACTTGATCCTGAGAAGCTCTCCAGAAGGAAAAAAGAGCACAACAGTGAAACAGAATGACACCAACCCTGTCTGGGATGAAACATTCACCTTCTACATTAACTTCACCCAGTCAAATGTGCTAGGTTTGTGTTTTTTACATTTTCACCCAGTCAAATGTGTTAGGTTTGTGTTTTTTTTTTATATTAACTTTACCCAGTCAAATGTGCTAGGTTTGTGTGTTTTTTATATTAACTTTACCCAGTCAAATATACTAGGTTTGTGTTTTTTACATTAACTTCACCAAGTCAAATTTGTTAAGTTTGTGTTTTTTACATTAACTTAACCCAGTCACATGTGCTAGGTTTGGTGTTTTTTTTAACATTAACTTTACCAAGTCAAATGTCACATGTGTTGGGTTGGTGTGTTTTACATCAACTTTATAGTGAAACATGTGCTAGGTTTGTATGTTTTACAATATTTTTACTCAGTAAACTGTTCTAGGTTTCAATTTTCACCTGAGAAAGCTGTTTAGCCATTTATCCTGGTACAAGCAAGTTGACCAGACATCACCATAAAAAAAGAAGCAGTTTCTCTGGAAAGAACTTTGAGCCAATTGAAATTCTTCTGCGATGTGCTTTTTCATGCCGAAAGTTTCTCCAGTGTGATTCAATGAATCCTGCATTTTACTTTTTTTTCTTTAAAAAACTGCAGCATTTGATATCAGTGAAGTATATCATTTTCTGGTAGATGATGCTGTTTAAGGGCTAATTTTCTTTGATTTACAGATTTGTGTCAGTGGCACATTGATGAGATCACATGTTTCTGTCCACATTTTTCAGAAATCAACCTTATGGAGTCTAATGCTGTTTGGTTTGACCAGAAAGTGGGCACAGTTTACTATGATATTGTGAACATTCGAGAGATGGACAAGCCATTGGTTGAAACATTTGTATTCAACAAGGTGGGTTGAGTTGTTTCGTAATGTGGATGACTGTTGTCATTATGATCAGTTCACTTATATAAAAAAAAAAACTATGTGTTTAATAAATGCATTGTGATTATTATGGTTAAGACCTTGTTTTTTGTTTGCTGTTTTGTTTAATATATCATCATAGTTATAATTGTTAGTGCTGTTATAATTTGTCTCATCTTTTTTAGGATCTATGAAATAAAAATACATGATCTTGGCTAATATAATGTTTTGTTAAGATACCTTCAGTGTTATTATCATCAGTGTTGTTTTTATTATCAGTGATGTTATCATCTATCTCATGTTTGTAAGGATCTAGGAAATATAAACACTGGATAATGTTGTCTAAAACGTCTCTGCTGTTTTCGTTTCAGATATCTCAAGTGGACATTGAGTTCCAGCTGGAGTTTGAGTATGTTATTTATGTATTTATTTTTATTTAGTAACTGCTTAAACTGGTGAAGTAGTTAGATGCTCACTTTCCAGCTCAAAGGTCATGGGTTTGAATCCACATTGAGTCAGATTTGTTTCCCTAAAAATTACTTTGGCTCCTAGGTTGACCCAGTCTAAAATTGGTACCTCATAAAATTCAGGGAAGTAAAAGCGGCTGTTATGATATTGACCACATAACCAGTCGAGTGCCAGTGGGTCAAAAAAAATTATAAAATATGATTGAAGTAGGCCCATTTCAACTTCTGCAGCCCCGTACTGTTAACATTTGTTGACTTTTAAGATGTTTCATGTTTCAGTTAAACCTTTCTGGGAAGGCTAACCAGGGCAACAAATGCCTGCAGAAGTTCGATGTTTAGGCTGAAAGGTGCTAATATCACAGCCATGTTTTAAATGGGCGCAACATAGTTGCGTCTTTGGATAAACACAGAAGAAAAAGAACAATTAAACGTTTACTTTATCACTTTGTGTCTGCTTTCTCATTTAATTGTGTCATGTTTGTTTTTTTTTTTTTTTTGGTATTTGTTTTAGTTATTTTTTTTTAAATCATTTCTTAATTGTAGGATTTTTTACTGCTCATTCTCAAATTGTTTTCTTTATTAAATTTCTAATTCTTAAATCATTATCTTCTCAATCTTTACAATTTGTCCTGGCTAAATCAATGCAGCTGTTGCACAGGAGTTAAAGCTGAGTTATGCTGAGTTAAGAACTGACATCAAAGTACTCGAGACATTCCCATATTGCGTTGCCATTATGGGTTACACCCCTGTGCCATGATGTTGATCCGTTGTAAAAACCTCAAACCTCCCACCATATGTTAACCATCCCCATCTTCAGCAGACAGTGCAGAGTTCCAGTGCTGATGGTATCAGTAAGAGTCTGAATATATGTCTGTTTTGCTTTTGCCCTGAGTCTTGATAGTTGACCAGATCCATTGGTCACTTCCTAATGCACTATTTCCTTCAGACCATGATGATCTATCTGTCTGTGCCTCCACACTTTTCACTCTCTCAGAAAGAGTCTTGTTCACATCTAGCTTATGATGCATCCATTTACTACCAAATGGTACAGAACCAGCCAGTCTGTCAGCTTGCTCATTTCCCAACACACCTGCATCACTTTGAGAAAATATCTAAAGGACCTATGAAATAACTACTAGGACAACATGGATTAGCATAATGCAAGTAGGGATAGAGAAAGAAAAATATTAGATGTATATGCCATTGATGTGTTTACCAATAAACTTATGCTGGTTCTGTGGTTCCAAAAGAGTCAAGACAATTTTTTGTTTTTGTTTTTGCAACTTATGCTTTATCTTCTTGTTTGTAAAAATTACATTTTCTTTATACATATTTTTTCTTCTGAAATCTGACAACAGTCGGAATCCAACCCTGCGCTACAGTTTGTGTCTGAGCACTCAGGAGAAGGAGTTCATGGAACTGCGGAAGGAAAAAACTCTAGAAGGAATGAGGAAGCTGTTGGGAGTAGAAGATGGGCCACTGAACATTGATGAGGTATGGGAACATTTAATTAGTTAGCTGCATATTCTCGGCCTTCTAGTAAATGCAGCCAGACCAAGCTACATAACATACTTTTTGCAGGAGAACATCTGGGAGGAAGGCGAGGGGAAGACCAAGAAAGAGATGAATAAATAGTGTAGCTGAAATGTGCAAAAATATGAACAAATCCACCACCCAAGAAGCACAAGACAAGTATAGAAAACCACAACACTGGGCTACAATCTGGAATCAGTGAGCAGACACAAAAAAAGAAGAAGTACAAACTATACATAATATTGTCAAAACCATCACAACAGAGTCTGCTAGCACATCATCTGCATCTTCAAACCCCAGGGAATATTTAGTATTTTCATTAAATGTTAGATTTTACTTGTCGAGTAGGACAATTATGTCAGTTTTTTTTAAAGGAAATAGAAATAGTAGAAACTCAGAGATAGATTTCACTGACAAGAAGGACAACTATGTCAGTTATTTAAAAGAAGATAGAAATAGTAAAAGCTTAGAGAACCCTTTTTTTTTTCACACCTTGAGGCAGGCTGGGTATGTTGTTCTAGCCCAGTTGTTTTCAAAGATCCATTGGCAGTCTTCTGTGCATGATGTGATCAGAAACACCATTTGCTTTGACTTATAGAACATTTCCTGCTACCCATTTTAGGCTGTGTCAAATTGATTTTTTAAAATTCCTGATTTGATGAGGACCCACAAATACATGACTGTAAAGCCAGCTGGCTAGTCCACTAGCCACATTACTACAACAACATTGCCACAGCACAAGCCACGTCACTGTCACAACATTGCCACAGCACTAGCCACACTACTACAGCACTACCGCAGTACTAGCAACAGAACCAGCAACAGCTTCCTTCGGTTTCTGTAATGTCCAATAATATAGTAAGATATGCCATTGCTAATTTTTAAAATTTTTTTTTATTACTGTTACATTGTGAAGTCATGCAGTCAGGATTGTCTCCCCTGTCAGATAAATCAGTGGTACTAATCTGACATTGTGTATTACTGAAGCCGTTATCTGAAGCAAAGACTTATTATCATTATAGCCTACCGACATGTCATAAGATATGACCACAAGCACAATTCAGCTCTCCATCACATACGAATCTTTAGCTGTACCACCACAGTACTAAGCAACAAAACCAGGCAATTTGATCCAGAACCACTTATTGTTGCAGACAGTTTCTGAATGCAATGTCCCGGGTACAAATGAATCATTTATGTTAAAACATGATAAAATGCATTGCAGTTTTTCTTAAAGTATATTTTTTTTCATTTTTTTTATGTAATTGCTGCCGACAGTTGCAGTGAAGTCATGCATTCCGTGCCATGCATTGTCTCCCCTGTCAGATAAATCTGTGGTACCAATATGACATTGTGTATTACTGAAGCCGTTATCTGAAGCAAAGACTTATTATCGTTATAACCTACTGGCATGTCATAAGATATGACAACTCTCAGCTGAAAGGTGATACACTTCACAGCAGGACATCCAAATCACATAGAAATCTTTGTAGCAGGTTGGAGTCAAGTCCAACCCTACACTTAAACAAGTCTAAGTCCACCCAGATGAAAAGAAGTTTATTTTTAATCAGGCTGAATTTGCAAGGCACAGAACCACTTATTGTTGCAGGCAGTGAGTGAATGCAGGCCGCTGTCCAGGTACACAGATGAATCATCCATTATGTTAAAACATGATAAAATGCATTCCAGCTTTTCTTAGAATTTATTTATATTTTTTCAGGTACTAATGTTTGTATCTTTCAGATGCCAATGTTTTTATCTTTTAGGTGCCAATGTTTGTATCTTTCAGGTGCCAATGTTATTTATGTATTTCAGGTGCCATTGTTTGTATCTTTCAGGTGCCAATGTTATTTATGTATTTCAGGTGCCATTGTTTGTATCTTTCAGGTGCCAATGTTATTTATGTATTTCAGGTGCCATTGTTTGTATCTTTCAGGTGCCAATGTTATTTATGTATTTCAGGTACCATTGTTTGTATCTTTCAGGTGCCAATGTTATTTATGTATTTCAGGTGCCAACAGTTGCAGTGATAGGTTCAGGGGGAGGTTTCCGTGCCATGACAGGCTACAGTGGAGTGTTCAAAGCCTTGTCAGAGTCTGGAGTCCTGGACTGTACCATGTATGCCTGTGGGTTATCTGGATCCTCATGGTAGGTCATTGTTCTCATGTTTCTATCAGCAATATACCGGGTGTCCCATAAGTTTCCATACACAGGAAATATAAGCATATCACCAGTGCACAACTCTAGCTGTGCTGATACATTTGTTCTTCAACAGCCGAGGACATGCATCGAAATATGTTTTCCTATGTATGGAAACTGATTGGACACCCTTTATGTGTAGCATAGGTTGGAATGGTTCTGTTTCGATATGCGTGCCTGCAAAATTTGGTGGCCCTATGTCAGATCTTTACCGAGGCAGGTTATTTAATATACCTGGGATCCTAGGATGACCCAGGCTAAAATGGGCACATGGAAGTGATATAGGAAGTAACCCATCAGTCCACCCAGTATTTGTTAATTAATATTTTTTTTGTTTAATCATGGGGCTGGCATCAGATACCTAGCAAGGCATGGAAACCCTTTTATAGATATTTGTAAAAACATTTTAGTTTGCAGTTTTTGTGTTCATAATTACTCAGTTATACCTGGCCGGTGTAACTGTATGGTGACTTAGGTTGAGTTGATTCAAGAACGGACATCACATTTCTCGGGGTATTTCCATAAACACTCCATCCCCATCTTCAGCAGCCAGCACAGAGTATGAATAATAATAGTGCCATGCGTTACATATTATATTTTTGCTTGTGACTTAGGTTTGATAGTTTCATTAGCTTTGTGACTGCCTTTTCTATCAGGTCTGTCTGCCGTAACCTTTGTCTATCATAAATAGACTGTATCTACATTGACTATAATTAACTTACTAGATCTACATTTGATGTCCTGAATCAACTGGCATTTTGTAACACTGAATTTGTCCCACCACTGGATATTCACCATACTAGTCATTTAGCCTGTTTGTAGTCCAGTCTTTTGGAAGTGGTAGTCAAACTGTCAGTCATGGTTCCAACTTATTTGCAGCTGAGTCACCCTACAGTTGCTCCATTCCTGTGGTAGTGAAAGCGACACAAAAATACATTTCACTGTCATAATTGAATAGACAGACTGCAGTCCAAGCAAAATTCAACAGCTTGCTCATGCATTGAATGCATAAGGTAGATACCAGAGGTGCCAACATCAACAGTCTGTCACTGGAATTCCAGTTCATTGCTGATGGAATTAGCAGTCATGACAAACCAACATGTGTACATGCATTACTGCATAAGGCATACCACCTGTTATGTTACATCAAACCACTCAACATTTTTCTTAATATGTATTTCACTGTACGATCACCTGAAACACAGACAAAAAGCATCCCACAAGAGATTGCATTTTCTAGTGTTGCACAATACTCCTGACTCAGTAGCTTGTGTGCTCTCTGTGTTGTAAAGAGGTTAAGCTGTTTGCTTCATGTTCCGAAGGCTGCTGGCTCAGTGTAAGATTTTATGGCATTATTCACGTGTGTAGGTGTTTTGGAAACCCCAGGAGGTTGCTATTGAGGCTATAGAGTTTGTGTTTTTATGACTCTCTTGATGGGTAGTCAGCTGCTCTGTGGAGTGAGAGAAATTGCTATACAGAATAGTGAGAAAGATAAAGCCTTACAAAACAGTGAGAGAGAGACAAAGCCATACAGAACAGTGAGAGAGACAAAGCCATACAGAACAGTAAGACAGACAAAGCCAAACAGAATATTGAGAGAGACAAAACCATACAAAACAGTGTTAGAAAGACAAAGCTATACAGAAAAGTGAGAGAGATAAAGTCATACAGAACAGTGAGAGGCACAAAGCCATTCAGAACAGTATTTACTATAATAGAGCTGATCGTCTAGCTTTTTATCATTGATTATTTTATGTTCAAATATTTATTTTACTGCAATCAGTCCAAAATCGGCTCGCTGATATCAATATGTTTTTTTTATTTCTTGTTATATTAGGCTTCTTTCAACACTTTACTCTCACCCAAAGTGGCCAAACTTGGACATGAATGAGTTTCTGGATGAACTCAAACACAGCGTAGACAAGAGTTTACTCAGGTTCCTGAATGCCTCCACCATGTACAGCTACATGAAGTTCATGATCCAGAAGCGCAAGGAAGGCCAACCTGTCAGCTTCACCGACATCTTCGGCCGGATGGTTGGGGAGACCCTGTTGAAGGGGGTAAGAACATAATGTAGCTGTAGCAATGTAATCAAAGATGGACGCAGTAATAGAGAGTAGTGTAGCCCAATATGTAGTGATAGTAATTAAATCAAAGATGTTTGCAAGTCAGTTCTAGGGCCTGATTGTGGGGGGGGGGGGGGGGGGGGGGGGATAGACCCACTGCCTCCTTAACAATCATGTTATGAGAGTCAACTGATTAGTAGTTTCCTTCTGCAAGAGTGCATCTTCCTGAGAGACAAGGAACCTACAGTCTGCATACAAATAAGCCAGAAAGTGCGAAAGTGGACCAACAACCAGAACCTTCCACCAATGTTAGCAGCAGAAGAAGAAGAAGTCAAAGATAAAATTAGAGGCACTAATAGAGAGTAGTACAACCCAACATGTAGTAGTAATAACCAAAAATGGAGGTGGAGGTAGTCAAACAGATGTTCTATGTGTAGAGTATCTTTCATTGTTTGATAAACCTAACATGAGAAGCATATCCTGAGTTTTTTTTTTTTTTTTTTCAATGACATTTGCTTGTGCATAATAATGAGCAGGATAATAGATTTGGCTGCTGCTTCTTCTCTGGGAGATAAGCTACTTTATGGTAAGGTCAAAATGGTGAATGCTCTTTGGAATTTAGATCACACAGAACAGACAGAATATATTTAACCAGAGATATTGATTAACTGAAGGATGAATAGAGGATTTGTACAATATTAAATATGCAGAGAAAAAGGCAGATGTATATTTAATCAGGTGCAGCTGACACTATCAGCATGAGACTCTTCATTGACTGCTGAGGAGGGAGACAGTGCACATAGAGGATTTTCTTGAGGGCAGTGATCTCAGTTCTTAATTGATTCAGTGATATTATATTCAGCCCTTCAGAGATATAACTGAATTCTGGGTTATAACTAGGATTTTGGGTTATAACTGAGATTCTGGGTTATAATTCTGGGTAATGAATCGATACATAACAAGGCAGATGTGGTCAAGGCCCTTTGGGAACAAGCAACAGAATTAGTAGAGAAACAAGATTATTATGGCCAGGAGACAATGAGGCACCTGGGTGTAACCATAGGGTCTGGCCGGCTCACTACACTCAAAGGAAGGGCAAGATGGTCATATAACCAGATTATGACCGGTACCATTAGTATTGGAACTCTGCACTGGCTGCTGAAGATGAGGATGGAGTACTCTTGGTTATGCCACAAGTGCTGTGATATCAATTCTTGACTCAACTCAACTCAAATCTGGGTTATAACTGGGATTCTGGGTTATAACTGGGATTTTGGGTTATAACTGGGATTCTGGGTTATAACTGGGATTTTGGGTTATAACAGGGATTCTGAGTTATAACTGGGATTTTGGGTTATAACTGGGATTTTGGTTTATAACTGGGATTCTGGGTTATAACTGGGATTTTGGGTTATAACAGGGATTCTGAGTTATAACTGGGATTTTGGGTTATAACTGGGATTTTGGTTTATAACTGGGATTCTGGGTTATAACTGGGATTTTGGGTTATAACAGGGATTCTGAGTTATAACTGGGATTTTGGTTTATAACTGGGATTCTGGGTTATAACTGGGATTTTGGGTTATAACAGGGATTCTGAGTTATAACTGGGATTTTGGGTTATAACTGGGATTCTGGGTTATAACTGGGATTTTGGGTTATAACAGGGATTCTGAGTTATAACTGGGATTTTGGGTTATAACTGGGATTCTGGGTTATAACTGGGATTTTGGGTTATAACTGGGATTTTGGGTTATAACTGGGATTTTGGGTTATAACTGGGATTTTGGGTTATAACAGGGATTCTGAGTTATAACTGGTACACACACACTCACACACACACACTCACACACACACACACAAACACACTCACAGACACACACACACTCATAAATTTGACACTAGAGTATTTAACGAGTGAAAATCATGAAACAATTTTATTTTAACTTGCAGAGAATGGAAACAACACTTACTGACCAGCGAGAGAAGATTAAAGACGGCACCATTCCCATGCCTCTGTACACATGTGTTCATGTCAAGAAAGATGTCCCTGCAAGGTCATTTCAAGGTGAGTGTAGTTTTTTTTTATTACTGGTCTCTTGAAGATAACATCTAATGATTGTTATGTTGTTGATGTCTGTTCTACAACTGTATAATGTTGCTTGCCGTGACGTCCATCATGTGTTGTACAAGCTGGATTGAGAAATCCTGGAAATGGACAGCTTCTTCTGCTGGTGCCCATTATCTCACAGTCATCGCACTCAAACTCTTTTTTCATCATCTCCTTGACGTATTATTCTTTACTAACTCTAATTTTTATTTCATGTATTTGTTTTAGTTCTGCCTCAGTCTGTTTTGAATGTTGTGATGATGTATTGGCTAGATGATTGCTAGCAGGCTCCTATATGCAGCAAATAAATGTAATAATAATGTGCATTTTATATTCACCCTCAGGTAGGTATCTGTGAGATACATGGTCACTTAAATAAATCAGAAAAGTACATTAGTAACCATGAAAATGAGATGTAGGAGAAGGGTGGCAGGAGTGACTAGATATCAAATCAAGTCGGCACATAACAAATTCTAAATTACATACAAAGACAGCAAATCAAATGGTTTGCACACTTATAGAGAATGCCTTGTGATGCCACACAATATAAAGAGTACACGGAAAGAGGAAAAGGAGATAGAGCAAGAGGTAGAGACACAGAGAGAGAGCCACACACAAAAGTTAAAGAGAAAGTGAAGACAAATATTTTTGAGATGCATTCCATGAGTGTGAAATACATCTAGGATAAACAAATGTTAAGTCTATGTTTATTTCGAAACTCACAACATAAAAACAAGACACATGGTCAGTGGCTGTATTTAGAACGAATGTAAAACATTTTAAGAAAACATTTATTTTTAAACTCATGTCATATATACAGGGCATATTATGTTGCTGTAAAAAAAAAACAAATGTAGAAAATGGTAATTACATGGTCACAATTAAAGCTGAAGATACAATGAGTATAAAGAGAATTCAGTATACTGGTAATTCTGATCCATTTTCAGAGTGGGTGGAGTTCTCTCCCTATGAGATAGGTCTCCCAAAGTATGGAACTTTTATGGACTCAGAGCTGTTTGGTAGTAAGTTCTTTATGGGCAAGTTGGTGAAGCAGTACAAGGAGCAGCCCCTTCACTTCTTGCAAGGTAAGCCGAGTGTGTTCTTTATGTATATATATATATATATATATATATATAAACTATATATATATATATATATATATATATATATATATATATATATATATATATATTGATATATATATATATATACAGCACTCAGTGGGTAATTTATTCAACATGTAGGACGTGTTTACTTCTCAGGACATCTGGTACCTATTTTACGCTGGATTGACCCAGAGACTGGGTCAGTTATAAAAAATCAGCCTCATTGTGGATTCAAACCCATCATGTGTGGACCTGTAAACAAGCCTCTAGCCATTGCACTAGCACAGCTCCAGAGTGTTTCCATAGTTGGACTGACAACCAGCTTGTTAAATGGGAATATGTAATTAAATACATGACTCAACCTGTTCTGATAAATGGCAGTGAATCTTGGAACAGTGAACAAATTCAGAAAAATTTGGAAGCAACAGAGACGTGGTTTCTGAGAAGAATGTTATAAATACCTTGGACGGCCAGAATAACTAACAATGATTACTTGAAAGAAGCCAAAGAAAGTAGATCTCTGTATACAACAATAAGAAAGGGACAAACACTGTTCTTGGGCCACATGAGAAGAGAGACATTGGAGAACATCGTGACAACTGGAAAGATCAGTTGTAAAAGGGGTAGAGGCCCACCAAGAGAGATGATGTTGGATGGGCTAAAACAATGGCATGGAGGGATATCACCAAGAGAGCTGTTCCATGCAACCATGAATCGTGATCTGTGGAGACACATGAGCACCTACGCCAGTTGGCAGGGCACATGATGATGATGCAGATGATGATACATGACTTGGTTGCAAGTTGGTTGAGGACCTGTGCTTCACTGAGGGATAATGGGCAAAGGACATCAGAAGAAGAAAACATTAGAAGCAATGCAAACAATTTGTTTATCTGTGATAGTAGTAGTAGTACAGCCCCACTAGGACATCACACAAGCTATAAACACCCGATGACACAAAGTGCCACCATGTGGATGAGGATCACCCGTGAAAAGCTCACAGAAATCGTTTTCAGCCATTAGACCATATTTATGGTCGGGCTGTTTGCGGCTCCTGGCAAGAGCCAGGATGTGGCTTCGAAATAACAAAAAATTGCATTCCAGAAGCTATGTTCATTCATCTGTGATGGTTCTTTTGTGCAATACAATTGGAGGAGTGGTGTAAAAGAAACAGTGCAAACAGGGTGTTCATTCTGTTTGTATTCAGATTGTTTCCGCAATTCCTTAATTGTAATTTTACATATTAAATAATTGTAGGTTTCTTACAATTCACAGTTTAAAGTTAACTGCATATTTACAAATCTGTCTTTTATTTAAATATGTAAAAATAATTAAAAATAAGAATTTACTTTTTCTCCTTTTGGAGATGATGTGGCCGATTTATTTGCCTAACACAAAATAGCCAAAAGGAAGGATGGGCCAATCGGTCAGTCCTATATAATACAAGCCTTGAGATTGGCTGGTAGGTTTTCATACCAACCAGTCAGATTGATTCCCACATTTCTTGCACATGTGTTCTTTAACTTTACATCAATTTTTTTGTGGGGTTTCCTGTGCCCAACAATGGTGAAAAGGAATGTTGCGTCATAGCAACTGAAACAGAGCAGGAGGTAGGAAAAGGAATAGAACCATGTGCCAGAAGTGTCTGATGGGCCTCCATGGGCCTCACTTCCCGAAACAAATGTGTTAGGACTTATTTGGGTTTCAGTCATAAAAGAATTCACCCAGATTTTTTAGGTTAATAATATTTGTTCCCAAGTAAAAATAAAAATGCTTGCATAAATTATACAAATCAAAATAGTTAATTTGATGAATGTTGAGATTTAAGTTTGATTCATAAATATTCTGTTAGCCCATTAAAATTTCTGCACAAATGTATATATAGTTTTAAATGTGTTCATTAAATGCTTTATTTTTTATAATTTGTGTGTGTGTAAAGAGAATTCCCTCCTGAAACTCCTAAAAAAAGGCTCTGTCTTTAAAAGGTTAAAGACATTTGACTTTATCAGACATGCCCTTTCCTCAAATAATCCATAAATTGGAGGGTTACAATATTTAATTGGTGACAGTGATTCAGAATTATGTTTATTAAATGTATAATTTACATTTTTGCTTTCTTGTTAAGATTTATAGTTTACATTTAGCTTCCTTTTTTAAGATTTACAGTTTACTTTTTGCTTTCTTGATAAGGTATCTGGGGCAGTGCCTTCTGCATCTTGTTCAAGCGTTTGTTAGAGGACAATCGTCGTATTGATCCTGTTGAGATGGTTAGACAGGAAATGGGGAAACAGCTGGATGAAGCCGGCCAAGAGAGTTCAAGCGACTGCAGTGATGATGAAGTGTATGACAGCACAGACAGCACAGATGGTGAGAACGAATCTCCTGAAAATGGCCAACATCCACCTGACAGTGGAGAATCTGAGATTTGTCCTTATAATGACAAAGCTTCTGAGAAGTTCACTCACCCAGATAGCGTAGATAATGGTAAGAGAAAGACAAGCAATGCTAGGGTGAAGATTGTGGACAGTAAAACTGGGGAGGAGAAAGCAAGTCAAGATTTGGATGGTGGCATAGAAAACAGTGAACAGGACTACCATGATGGCTCAGATGAGAATGAACTAGATGACTCAGCTTATGAAGGAGAAGAGGAGGATTGTGAATATGAAGAAGACTATGATGATGATGATGAGACAGAAATGAGAAAAATCCTTTCTCAAGCAAAGAAAAGAGGCAGTGTTGAAATGAGAAGAGCTCGCCAAACTCTCCAGTCATCTAAAGACTCTGCATCTCCAGAAAATGACACGACACAGGAGAACATAGAAGATCCTCATTTTCCCGCTAATAAGAAGTACCACGTTTTGGCGAGTGAACCAGCCCAGACACAAGATCAGAAGAAGTCTGTCAACTGGGGCACCTGCCCCACACTGGTAAAAAAAGGGGAGGATGTGGAAAGTAAGCAGAAGAGACAGGCCTTCCGGTCAGCAACCTCTGTGAGAAAGTCTAGGAGTGGCTCTAAGAGTTACTGGAATCAGCTTCTGAAAAAGGTTTTTGAAGGGTAGGTAATAAATATTCTATTGTTAGGTGTTGGCATAAATGTTCTTTTTTTAGGTGTTCACATAAATGTTCTGTTGTTAGGTGTTCGCATAAATGTTCTTTTTTTAGGTGTTTACATAAATGTTCTGTTGTTAGGTGTTCACATAAATGTTCTGTTGTTAGGTGTTCCCATAAATATTCTGTTGTTAGGTGTCCACATAAATGTTCTGTTGTTAGGTGTTCACATAAATATTCTGTTGTTAAGTGTTCACATAAATGTTCTGTTGTTAGGTGTTCGCATAAATATTCTGTTGTTAGGTGTTCACATAAATGTTCTGTTGTTAGGTGTTCACATAAATATTCTATTGTTAAGTGTTCACATAAATGTTCTGTTGTTGGGTAATCACATAAATGTTCTGTTGTTAGGTGTTCACATAAATGTTCTGTTGTTAAGTGTTCACATAAATGTTCTGTTGTTAGGTGTTTGCATAAATGTTATGTTGTTAAGTGTTCACAAAAATTTTCTTTTGTTAGGTGTTCACATAAATGTTCAGTTGTTAGGTGTTCGCATAAATGTTTTGTTGTTAGGTGTTCACAACAATGTTCAGTTGTTAGGTGTTCACATAAATGTTCAGTTGTTGGGTGTTCACATAAATGTTCAGTTGTTAGGTGTTCGCATAAATGTTCTGTTGTTAGGTGTTCACATAAATGTTATGTTGTTAAGTGTTCACATAAATGTTCTGTTGTTAGGTGTTTGCATAAATGTTATGTTGTTAAGTGTTCACATAAATTTTCTTTTGTTAGGTGTTCACATAAATGTTCAGTTGTTAGGTGTTCGCATAAATGTTCTTTTGTTAGGTGTTCACATAAATGTTCAGTTGTTAGGTGTTCACATAAATGTTCAGTTGTTAGGTGTTCGCATAAATGTTCAGTTGTTAGGTGTTCACATAAATGTTCAGTTGTTAGGTGTTCACATAAATGTTCAGTTGTTAGGTGTTCGCATAAATGTTCAGTTGTTAGGTGTTCGCTTAAATGTTCTGTTGTTACGTGTTCACATAAATGTTCGGTTGTAGGTGTTGTAAGGGGGGGGGGGGGGGGGCGGACAGGGCAGTCAACTACAGCTGTTGACTGCACAACACCCTGCGTTGTCAGACTAATTTGGTGATGTAATATTATCACCAGCAACTGAACTGCTTACACTGGAACCCTCAGGGGCATAGAAATAAAGGCAAACCAAGATACACATAGAAAAGGGAGCAAGAGAGCTGGCATGAGTTGGTTGAGAGCCATTGCTCCATTGGGGGAAAAAATAGTAAAGACTAGAAGAAAAAGAAGAAGAAGAAGAAGAAGAAGAAGAAGAAGAAGAAGAAGAAGAAGAAGAAGAAGAAGAAGAAGAAGAAGAAGAAGAAGAAGAAGAAGAAGAAGAAGAAGAAGAAGAAGAAGAAGAAGAAGAAGAAGAAGAAGAAGAAGAAGAAGAAGAAGAAGAAGAAGACAAAGAAGAAAGAAGAAAAATAAGAAGAAGAAACAATAAAAATAAGAAGAGGAAGAAGAAGAAGAGGAAGAAAATTTATGCATAATTGTTTAATTTAACATGGTATTTCTAAAATTAGTCCACTGAGACTGTGATTAAAAGGTAATGTATTAATATACCTCAATTATCTGTAGAAACTCATGGGAACTTCTGAGCACACGACGAGGAAGGGCAGCTGTCATACACAACTTTATGCGTGGCCTCTCTTTGCAACAGACGTACCCTCTTTCACCCTTTACACCAGTTGAAAACAGGGTCAAGGCAGGAGATGAATTTGATGGTATGCTCTTACATGTGCAGGTTTTAATCTGTAGGGTAGTCTATTACTTCTGCTGCGTTAATGTTCTGTCATGCAGTAGTGTATTACATTTTCTTGCTGTGTTATTGTTAGGTTTGTGTGGTAGTGTATTTCCATCTCTTGCTGTGTTCATGTTTAGTTTGTATGGTAGTGTTTTTCCATCTCTTGCTGTTGTAATGTTAGGTTTGTGTGGTAGTGTATTTCCATCTCTTGCTGTTGTAATGTTAGGTTTGTGTGGTAGTGTATTTCCATCTCTTGCTGTGTTTATGTTTAGTTTGTGTGGTAGTGTATTTCCATCTCTTGCTGTTGTAATGTTAGGTTTGTGTGGTAGTGTATTTCCATCTCTTGCTGTGTTATTGTTAGGTTTGTGTGGTAGTGTATTTCCATCTCTTGCTGTGTTTATGTTTAGTTTGTGTGGTAGTGTATTTCCATCTCTTGCTGTTGTAATGTTAGGTTTGTGTGGTAGTGTATTTCCATCTCTTGCTGTGTTTATGTTTAGTTTGTGTGGTAGTGTATTTCCATCTCTTGCTGTGTTTATGTTTAGTTTGTGTGGTTAGTATATTAAATGTTCTTGCTGTATTAATGTTTAGTCTGTGTGGTAATGTATTACAGTTTCATGCTGTTTGTGTAGTGGTAATGTGTACTGAATTCTTTTTGCTGATAATCTTCACTCTGTGTCAGTCTCCTGCTGTTAAAATGTTCATTTAATGGAGTTTAACAATGCCCCGCTTTACAATGACATCAGTATCAATATTGCAATGGCAAAAAGTTACAAAATTCTATATTCTGACTTAACTAAGCAGTTATCCCCCCCCCCCCCACCCCACCATTTTTTTTCCTAACCTTTCACTGCTCTGGGGTTGACTCAGTCTTATAAAAACAGTTTTGCCATGAAAGAGAGAAAGCTGGTGAATAAATCAGCTACATATCAACATACATTAAGTGAATATATTATAAGATTGTATTGCAGGATACCCATACAACAGTGTCTACCATGGAGTTAACTTTCGATGTTTTACACTAGACTAAATAGATGTCTGTATCAGTGATTCCACTTAACTAAGACCTGTTGACCCTTCTGATTTTGAAAGTCTGCCACCGGCCCTATACTTTTAATAGTCATACTAAAGAATGTATCATTTATAAACAAACAAACAAATCACAGAAATAATTCAAATACATTCTGGTATTGAGGTTTTTTTTTGTTAATGATCTGACAGACCTCCAACAGGAAGGCTTGCACTAGATCATCAAGAATGTAAACAGGTCTGCCACTTCTTTAATCAAACAGAATGCCATTTGAATATTACTGTAACATATTGAAAGGAAAAAGATTGAAGAAAACAGTGAAAAAGATTTGTTGATAGCTTCGGATCTTTTATTGAATAGATAAATTAATCTGAAGATTGGCTTTGATGTTGATTAATCAAGTTCTTGTTCAGTCTTTTATTCTCAGCTCTTATTAGATGATAATAATAATAATGTGCATGTTATGTTCAACTTCATGCAGGTAACTTTGAGATGCATTCCACGAGCGTCAAACACATCTATATGGTTGATGCTGGTCTGACCTTCAACTCTCCATTCCCTTTAGTGCTGCGACCTCAAAGGGAGGTTGATATTATCCTGTCATTTGACTTTAGTGCTAGAGACTCTGACAATGCTCCGCCTTTCAAGGTCAGTACTTTCCTGTGCCATGTAATGAAACCTTGTCATGTACCCTCATAGGTTTGATAATTTGAGAATACTTCAACAAATTACTCAGACTACCTGGCAGCTTAGGTAACTTTTTTGTTTTTTTAAATCAGGCTTTAAAAAAATTGAATATAAGAATGAACAAAGAAACAAACACTTTTTTTTCAAATTCAAAAGAATCAGCAGGCCATTTATGATTCTTCCTGTCATATCTCTCTCCTTTCCTATGATTTTTCATTTATAGAGCACTCATTATGGTTATCTTAAACAACATTAAGGATACATGCATTATAAACGTTTGGGAAATATTTCACCATTATTACAATATGACTAATTAATATTAATTCTTGTAGTTTATTTTTGTTTTGTTTTACCAGGAACTGTTACTGGCAGAAAAATGGGCAAGACTGAACAGACTACCATTTCCACCTATTGATACAGCTGTGTTTGACAGGGAAGGGATGAAAGAGCTGTACATCTTCCGTCACCCCACAGATCCGCACTGTCCTGTTGTTTTTCACTTTGTTCTTGTCAACAAAACATTCAGATACTACAAGAAGCCCGGTAAGCTATAGATCTTGCCAAAGAACATGAGTTTTCTTACATTGTTGGCTGTGATTATAAATATGTGTCTAGGGGCTTTGAATATGTGTCTAGAGGCTTTGAATATGTGTCTAGAGGCTTTGAAAAAGTGTCTAGGTCAGGGCTATTCAAGTAAGTTCACTCACTGGCCAAAATGTTGATAGTTGTGATTGTTATGGGCCGCTTGCCCGAGTCTCACTGTAGAAAGATCATTAATACAATAAACTTGGCAATGATCCACTTGCTAGGCCTCCACAGGCCAGATTTGGCCCGTCAGCCGCCAGTTGAAAATCTCTGGTCTAGGGGCTTTGAATACGCGTCTAGGGGCTTTGAATATGTGTCTAGGGGCTTTGAATACGTGTCTAGGGGCTTTGAATATGTGTCTAGGGGCTTTGAATATGTGTCTAGGGGCTTTGAATATGTGTCTAGGGGCTTTGAATATGTGTCTAGGGGCTTTGAATATGTGTCTAGAGGCTTTGAATATGTGTCTAGGGGCTTTGAATACGTGTCTAGGGGCTTTGAATATGTGTCTGAGGGCTTTGAATATGTGTCTAGGGGCTTTGAATATGTGTCTAGGAGCTTTGAATATGTGTCTAGGGGCTTTGAATATGTGTCTAGGAGCTTTGAATATGTGTCTAGGAGCTTTGAATATGTGTCTAGGAGCTTTGAATATGTGTCTAGGAGCTTTGAACATGTGTCTAAGGGCTTTGAAAATGTATCTAGGGGCTTTGGATTTACGAAGGGGGGGGGGGGTGTGGATATGGGTCTAGAGACTGTGAATATGGATCTAAATGCTTTCAGTCAGGGCTTGTGGGTTGTGAATAAGGTTTAGGTGCTGCAAATATAGGTCTAATGGTGGTGAATATGGCATTTTCCTAACTCTCTGATTCACTGGAAGTTGCATAGCTCTGCCCAGTAGATTTTCATTGTTGATTCTGTCTTTCCACTTTAGCCCTATCCTGCACTGAAAGTTCTTAGCGAAAGTTTGCATTTCAATACAACAGTTTTTGTTGTTCTTCAAATTTTTTTTTTTTACTAGGTGAGGAGTAAGTAGTCTGATTGCAGTAATTGTCTCTAGAGTGTGAATTGTTAAGCGTTTGCATATTCTTGGCCATGGCTTGGGGTGGGGGGGGGGGAGAAGAGGGAAGTTGTCAACCCAATCTCATAAAGATGGATACCCTGAGTTTTCAGAATGTATATTTTTCATCCCCCCACAGACCGTAATTGTCCTGGCTTCTTGTAATATCTGAATGTTTTATTGACATGAGCAAAGGCAAAAACAACCAGATAGTGAAGATCTGTTGGCTTATGATAAATGTACATTTTTTTACCACACAATTCTGAAAACTGAAAGCATCAGTTTTTGTGAGAATGGGTTGAGCCAAAAGAAGTACTGGCTGAGACAAAAAAACATATTCCTTCCTCTGCAGGGGTTTGAGCCTAAACCACTGTCTTTGCAGACAACAATACCAACCACAAAGCCACCACAGCTTCCACTGACTATAACAGCTGTGTTTATTAGGTGGCATTTAGAGTTATTTATTTTTATATCTTGTATCTGGGTGGGTTTGCTCTTATCTTACCTCCACACGTAAGAGTGCTTCAGATTTGTACAGGAATTCCAGGAAAACTATAATTGTTTTTTTTTTTTTAATGTATTCTTTTTGTTTACATACATAATAATTTGAGTGGTGTTTGTTATAATCTCTTGTCTCACCTCAACACATAACCACACTAAAATTTTTTTTAAACCCAGAAATTTGAAAAGAGACCAAAGAAAAGGTTAATTTATTTTAGCTGAATTTATATTTTTGCCCATCTGTCTGATAAATAGGGTGTTTGTTAAATCATCTTTCTTAGCTCAACAAATAACACCCCTTAAAATTGTTGTGGGAATCCCACAGAGACAAACGAAACATATTTAAATGTTTAAATGTATTCTAGTTATATAATTATCCTGTAATTTGGTATGTTTGTTTTAATCAAATCTTTTTTTTTTCATAGGCATTCCAAGAGAGACCAAAGAAGAATTTAATTTTGCAGATTTTGATATTTTTGATGATCCGAAAGCACCATACTCTACATTTAACTTCACATATGCACACAAGAACTTTGAGCAGCTGAGCCAGTTGATGGAATTTAACACACTGCTGCATATTGATGACATTAGAGAGGTAAGGTTTAGCTCATTTGACACTTTCTGATTGCTACTCATGCCCTCAAAAAGGGCACTTTTTGTAGCTTTTAAAGATGAGATTAGGGCACATGGCAATACCCCTCCCCACCCAGAAAAAAGCAACATCGATTTGATTTGATTCAAAAACTGACATCACAGCACTCGGGGCATTCCCATTAGTGCTCTGTCCCCATCTTCAGCAGCCAGCGAAAAGTTCCGATACTAATAGTGCCAGTAGCATTCTGATTAAACGCCCGTCTTGCCTTTCCTCTGTGCCTCAAGGATCTGCCAGAATCTGCATCAGTCTCACCAGACTGTGGTGATCCACCTGCTCCTCCGAATTGTACATGCTCTCCCACAAGGCACTAACCACGTCTGCCTTCCTTATCATGCATCAGTTTTCCACCAAGCTGCTCTATTCTCTGCTCTATGTCAATTGCAGCCATAGTCTTAAGTGCACTGTCCTTTTTGGCATCTTGTTACAACACTCTCTACATGGTCCTTAAATGACAGGCTCCTGTCAAATGTAATTCCTAGATGCTTCAGTTTGCTCTCTCTGTTGATGTTTCTACCATCTATCGTGAGACTTAGAACATTAGCTTTAACGATACTGTTGTCCAGAGAACACCACAAAACAGATGTCTTTTCCAGGTGGACGACAGCCCTCATTGCTGTACACTCAGTCACTTTGTCTACTGTTGCTTGTAGCTCCCGGGCTGTTTGTTCCCTCTCTTCCCCCTGCCTATATGCAAGTATTTCGTCAGCAAAAGTCAGTTTCCTTCCAACTCCTGGTGCTTCTAGGCTTGCAATCTTGCTTGTATACACATTAAAGAGCACAGGTGAGATGACAGATCCCTGTGGCAGTCCTGAGGCCAAACTTCATGGTTCTGAGGTCCATGAGAACAGTCGAAGAGAAACCCGATGTGAATACAGGACAGCTGCAATCCAATTCACCATCCATGGACTGACCTCTTTCTCCTTCAGTGCAGTCAAGATGTCATATTTTACTCTGTTATAAGCCTCCTTGAGATCCAGTGCTACCGCCATAGTTACCTGTCTGTTCTGGAACCCTTCATAGATGTCAAAAGCAAAAGTGGCCGCATTTTCCCATGTGTCCTTTCCTGGCCTTTAACTTCCCAGACCTCTTGGGAGAAGCTTTCCCCTTTCCCAAAATTCTTGCAGCTTTACAGCAACTATCTTCTCCAAGACCTTCCCAAATGTGTTTTGTAAGGTGATGATTCTAAAGCTACTGAGCTTTGAATGATCCTTGAAAGGTTTTTGTGGTGGGATTAGGTAGCTGTGCACCCAGTCCTGCAGCACTGTTACTTTGCTCTTTTGGCCTGTGCAGCTCAGTGCTTGAAAACCTCTTTGCCTTCCACACCTGTTCTACTTCTGGAGTCCACCATGGGGGTTGTAGAAAATTAGTTCTGGCAGTTCTGTTGCATGCTTCCTGTCTGAGGCGTCCAAGTAGGTTGTTGGTCCTCTTATACCGGAAGGTCTTGCGTGCTCTCCCAGCCTTAACCTTACTGGGTTTAGAAATCAGGACTGAATATGGTAGGTGATCACTCCTATGGTCATTCAGGACAGTCCATTTAACATCTAAAACCAACGACTGGGAGACATATGTCAAGTCAATGTCTGAGTCTGCATCGCCAGACCTCATTGCCATCCTAATTGGCCCCTCATCATTGATGCATACCATATCGGCGTCAACCATGGCCTCTGCAAGAGCAGTTCCCTGTCGGTTTTCTCCACTGCTGTCCCATTCTCTGTTCCTTGTGTTGAAAATCCCAAATATGAGTAACCTTTCATCTGGTAACTGCTCCAGTTCCTTGAGCCCGCCCCATTGTTCACTTCTGACAAAACAGTCAACCGTTGCATATATATTTATGAGGTTCCAACCTAAACCACCAGTCTCCATCTGTATCCCTTGAACCTCTCTTCCACTGTGGTTCCACTGGCTCAAGTCAAGCAACACATGCTTCACTCCTTCCTTTACCACCAGACCCTGTCCATGTCTCTCCTGTCCAACAGGGTTTATTTAACTAACGTACACAGGGCAATGATATCTATCTGTGTTTAGCTCTTGGAGCATGATGAATTCAAAATAAAAAATCAACCTCTCCAGTACAGGACCTCTCTGCCTAGCACGCCGACAGTTCCAGTATCCTGCTCTTACATGATTGAAGCCCAATCTCTCTGCTTTTCATCTTGTTCTCCTAGCACCTTCCCTCCTATTTCTATGCCTTCATCTCTCCCCATGCCCTGGTCGTCTCCTCCTCATTCTCTCTTCACGAACTGCTGAAAAATGCCCAGAGCACATGCTCCATAGCTCCTGCGACGATTCCTATGTATATTTTAAAAATCCATATGCGAAAAAAAAAAAGAATACTGCAGGAAATAACTGGCCACCCTAGTATTGCCTGCCTGCTAGCGAAGGGGCAATGGATGCCCCGTAGGGGTCCATATGCCTGGTGCTATCCCGCACGCCCACCAGACGTCCAACGTTCACGACCAGCTCACCTGTGGCAATCCAGTTTCTCAACACGTTGGCCCACCTTGAACTTGAGGGTTTATATTCGGAGTTTGCCGTCTCCTAAATGGACTGCTGTCCAAAGATAACGGGTTCCACCTACCCGGGGAAAGGGTTTTAGCGCCCCGACCCGCTTGGCAGGCACGTCTCCAAGCATATGAGGTATTTTATAAGGATTTCAGATCCCACCCTGAAATGCCGCCTCGCCCTCTGTGCCCACCGCCAGTTGGTCCGCGGCTGCTTATTGGGTATCCACAGCTAAGCTATATATCTAGAGGCTGTTCCACAAACCGCCACCAGTGGACGCGCTGGGTTGGGGATGGTCACCCCAGCTTTACCCAGTAAAAAAAAAGGCAACATAAGACACACTAACATACGTAGCAGCATCGGGGTGTTTATTATACATTTTTTTTTCATTACTCATATACAGTGTGTTTGCGTACAAGTGTTTCTGTATGTATGGGCGAGGGAGGGTTTATGAAAGAGAGAGAGAGAGAGAGAGAAAGATGAGAGTAAGAGCTCCTGTATTTGGATGAGGATGAGTGAACAATAAATCTTGTTTTATTTGCATGTTAATTTTTGAGATCATCTTCATTGCACATCGGACATGACCATGAGTGCTCTGATCTCCTGCTGAGTTTATCCATGAGTGCTCTGATCTCCTGCTGAGTTTATCCATGAGTGTTCTGATCTCCTGCTGAGTTTATCCATGAGTGTTCTGATCTCCTGCTGAGTTTATCCATGAGTGCTCTGATCTCCTGCTGAGTTTATCCATGAGTGCTCTGATCTCCTGCTGAGTTTATCCATGAGTGCTCTGATCTCCTGCTGAGTTTATCCATGAGTGCTCTGATCTCCTGCTGAGTTGATCCATGAGTGTTCTGATCTCCTGCTGAGTTTATCCATGAGTGTTCTGATCTCCTGCTGAGTTTATCTATGAGTGCTCTGATCTCCTGCTGAGTTTATCCATGAGTGCTCTATCTCCTGCTGAATTTATCCATGAGTGCTCTGATCTCCTGCTGAGTTTTATCCATGAGTGTTCTGATCTCCTGCTGAGTTTATCCGATGAGTGTTCTGATCCTCACCTGCTGAGTTTATCCATGAGTGCTCGCTGATCTCCTGCTGAGTTAAACTATGAAGCATGAGTGCTCTGATCTCCTGCTGAGTTTATCAATGAGTTGCTCTGATCTCCTGCTGAGTTTATCCATGAGTGCTCTGATCTCCTGCTGGGTTTATCCATGAGTGTTCTGATCTCCTGCTGAGTTTTTCCATGAGTGTTCTGATCTCTTGCTGAGTTTATCCATGAGTGCTCTGATCTCCTGCTGAGTTTATCCAGGAGTGCTCTATCTCCTGCTGAGTTTATCCATGAGTGCTCTGATCTCCTGCTGAGTTTATCCATGAGTGCTCTGATCTCCTGCTGAGTTTATCCATGAGTGCTCTGATCTCCTGCTGAGTTTTTATCCATGAGTGTTCTGATCTCCTGCTGAGTTTATCTAGTGAGTGCTCTGATCTCCTGCTGAGTTTATCCATGAGTGTTCTGATCTCCTGCTGAGTTTATCCATGATGTGCTCTGATCTCCTGCTGAGTTTATCCATGAGTGCTCTGATCTCCTGCTGAGTTTATCCATGAGTGCTCTGATCTCCTGCTGAGTTTATCCATGAGTGCTCTGATCTCCTGCTGAGTTTATCCATGAGTGCTCTGATCTCCTGCTGAGTTTATCCATGAGTGTTCTGATCTCCTGCTGAGTTTATCCATGAGTGTTCTTATCTCCTGCTGAGTTTATCTATGAGTGCTCTGATCTCCTGCTGAGTTTATCCATGAGTGCTCTATCTCCTGCTGAGTTTATCCATGAGTGCTCTGATCTCCTGCTGAGTTTATCCATGAGTGCTCTGATCTCCTGCTGAGTTTATCCATGAGTGCTCTGATCTCTTGCTGAGTTTATCCATGAGTGCTCTGATCTCCTGCTGAGTTTATCCATGAGTGTTCTGATCTCCTGCTGAGTTTATCTATGAGTGCTCTGATCTCCTGCTGAGTTTATCCATTGCACATCAGATATGACCATGAGTGCTCTGATCTCCTGCTGAGTTTATCCATTGCACATCGGACATGACCATGAGTGCTCTGATCTCCTGCTGAGTTTATCCATTGCACATCAGACATGACCATGAGTGCTCTGATCTCCTGCTGAGTTTATCAATGGGTGTTTCACTGAAATGTTTCTTGGGTAAACAAATGAAGAAGAAGAAATAAGAGGTCTTTATTGTCTGCTGAAATAATGTAGAAAAAATAAAGGATTTTTTTTCCACATCTTCAGTGTATTGGGCATATAGGGCTAGACCTATATTTAGCACTTGGTGGGTGATGTAAACATCACCCCGGCTGTCATGACTTCCCAGGGCTTTACCTGGTACCCAATTCAGGCTGAAATAATGTAAACTATTTTTAATTTCCTAATTTTCTTTTCCAGGTTATGAAAGATGTTATCAAAAAGAAGAGAGAAGGACCGCCACGGGTGCCCATACAGTCCAAAGATATCAAACTGCTGCGCATGAAGAGTGTACAGGAGATGCGCAAACTGCGTAGGTTCATTTCAAGAATGGAAAGTAGGAAGAACTCCTTTGTTGGTTCAAGTCCCTCCACACCTTTCTTCACTCCAATGCCAAACTGTGATTTGAACATCAATCCTTTCTTTCCAAGATCACAACAGGAAGTTTCAGTGAGTCCATCCAATGACAGCAACCATTCTCCCACACCATTGGACAGACTGGCTGACAGTTTCTCCAGAAGTGCTAGGTTTAAAAGGCATATTTCTCCCCATGAGACACTTTCTGAATCTGAGGAGATGAACTACGCTGAGTCTGCCGAAAATGGTGTCACAGAGCAACAAAGCCTGTCACCAAATTCCAGCTCATGTGAAAGTGTACCTAATCCTTCTGCATATAAATCCAAGCACATCCGCCATCTTGATGGGACATCGTCTCTCAATAAAACCATTACAAATATGAATGCTTCACATTCTGTGAATGTTTGTGATGGGCCAGAAGAGCACATGAGTGTGATGGAATGTGACATAGAGTTTTGTTCAGGGAGAATTGTTCCTTCAGCAAGTAAGAGAGAAATGACAGAACTACAAGACATTGATTTTACTGACCAGTCATCTATTGGCTCCTCAGCTGATAAATCAATGTTGAAAAATGTTGCCAGGTCTCAGTTGACATCTGCAGTTAATTTTCCAGACACCTTGAAGTATTACAAAACTCAGTCTGACAGCTCAGGGTTTGGTAGCCTTGGAACTGAGGTGAGTTTGGATGGAACAAAAGTACACAGTTCACAAACAGGGACACCAGGAACAGGTACATTTTCTATAAACGGCACAGGATCCAGTTGTTTTGAAAATCTTACGCCTACAGGAAGGCTTAAAAATCAAACACCTCCAAATCCATTTTTTAATAAGTTTTTATATATGACAGCCTCCCGTAATTCCTCATCGCCATCATCCTCTGACTCTTCGTTATCATCTGTGATTGGAAATTATGCTGGAAGTCATGAGACTAAATCTTCTAGAGCAGTTTCTTATAATCACAAGTCTCCAACATCCCAATCATCAAATTCTCCCGAGGACATCAGAAGCACCAGACATGTTGGGCGTCTTAATCTACGATCCCCTCGTCTGAGTCCTCTGGTTGTGTCATCCAGCAACAACTCACAGAGTCCTCCTGCAGTCCAGCCCCTGCCATCTCCTACTGCGCTTGAAATTTTCAGTTTAGCTCCTGAGGCTTTTAAATCTGATGGCACACCAGTTTTTGATTCTCAACATGCCAAAATGTTTTATGAAGGTGCCAAAAGCAAGCGAAAAGTTTTCCGTCGTCAGAGCACAGTAAGTTCTTTGAAAAGTATATCACTAGATGAAAATAAGCCTTTGGACGGTGAAATTAATGGAGTCCAAAGAGGGGATGGTAATCATCAGCTGTCATCCAACAAAAGGGCAGTAATGCATTCGGGTACTCATTCTAATGACATTTTTCAAACTTGTGATGAGGACAACAAACTACAATTTGTCGAAAATGATACAACAGAGTTAATCAACAAGCAAAATGAACAAACTAAACAATCTGCAAATAAATCCAAAAGTGAACTGGATTTCAGTGACCTTTCACAGTTCACCGGGTCCAATGACACTGGCATGCAGCTAGTTAACCAATCATTTTCATTTTCTCAAGACGAACAGCCAGTCTCTGAGGCAAATGTCTGGTATGATGCATGAAGACAACACAAGCTGAGGAAAATGAATCACTAAGGATGTTTTTGTTAACATTTTATTAATTAAATCTGAAGTTGTTTTGTTTTGAAATATTTTAACTGACTTGATTTAATTTTAGACTACTGATTTTAATTTATGACAAGAGCTTTATGATTTCAGAATAGGTTCACAGCCGGTTTACTTTGAACAGTGAACTTTATCAGGAACTACTGTGACATAATCATTGTTGTGCTTGCTTATGAAGACATTTGTGCAAGTTCAGAAAAAGCTGCATTTGAAAATTTTTTGTGTGTGATGATTACAGCTCTGGGTGTCAATTCTGTCTCTTTATACATCTGCCATTTCTAGAATATTAAGAATTTCTAGAATACTCTTGGCATGGCGCTCTCTGAACCAGCAGTTTTACTGAAAGTTCATGTATTTATAGGATACAGAATACTTTTTATTTTGTATTTTTTTGGGGTGTGGTTTTTATGACAGTTTACTGATAGCACATATTATTTCTGATCACCTTTAACAGTTATTAACAAGTAAGCCAGTTTTTTAAAACTTGTCCAAAAAGCAGTAAAACTGGCCAGGTAAATGTGAGAAAATAAACAGGTTTAATACAGATATGATTAATTTCATTGAACTGAGTTTTATCCGGTATGGATCAGCATTTTGCAAAACGATTAGCCACCTGCTGACAGCATCCCACAAAGCATGTACTCTGTAGATTCAGTGAAAACCCCTAAAGATCTCTGTAAAATGGGCACTTGTCAACTGAATGACAGTCTACAAAATAAACCAACGACCTTCAAAGCACAAGATGGCTAAACATGAAGCCCTTCTGTTTTTTGTTTTTTTGTTTTTTTTTATAGTAGCCGAAGATTGAAAACCATCTTACCTCCCTGGCAAGTGGGAAGCAAAGGTTATTTCCCGTGCAGGAGGAGATAAAAGTAACTAGATAGACTTACAAAGGGGATTTCACTGTTCTATTATTTCAATAAAGTGTGATTGTCCTCTTGGCTTGTATCTCATTGTTCCTATTTAATATTCTCATGACGCGTGTTGGTTGGGACTCATTGTGGCCAGATTATAACCACAATTAAATCCATTTTATTTATTAGTGTGAGAGATTCTGAAAATCTGAAGAAAAGACAGAGAGAGCTTTCTGAAATGTGCAAAGTATTTGTTTCACTGTAAATGTGTAGGCCAGAATCATAATTTAAATATGTGATAAACAGTTTCCTAAGATTACACTTTACACAACTGTAAATGATTCCTTCAGCTTTCTCTATCCACATATCCACTGTTGATGTTTCTAGACAATCTGAAGATATTTTTTTTCTTTCCTTTATCTCCCACTCAAATTAACATCTTCACCTGCACAGTCGTGGCGACAGCACTAGCCATGTGGCCATAAATCGTCAGGCTCAAAGACCCCCCTAAATAGACCGCAAATCTGGTATAATCAAGGCAGTAATTGGCAGTTATCCCCAGCTGAAACATAGGCCCTCAGACAAATCACATCAAGCTGCTATCACACACAACTCAGCCTCTAATCACCCACTATTTTTTGTCCACTTCAGTCTCTAATTGCATTCACATTTGGGTGTTGGTGGGGGGGGGGGGGGGGGGGGGGGGGGGGGGGTATTTTCTCATTTTATTCATTTGGCTCTGTGGATTCCTGTGCAAGAACATTCTATTTATATTGTTGTCTGCTTTTCTGGATGTGTTTCCTATCCCACACCAGAGTGTGTGTTTTAATTTGAATTTGTTTAGCTTCTCTAATTCTGACGACTGTATGTGAACGAATACTGATAGAAAATGCAATATTAGGTGAAACACATGTAAGGCTGCATGAATCTGTGGTTAAGTAAGGATCTGCCAAGAATACATGTATGAAAGGACATTCCACTAGTGTGCTAGTAAAACAATGAGAATCTAAACAACAAGACATAAGACTGAGATAGATAAAGCATCTTAGACAGTGGTTTTCAGCCTTTTTCTTGTCTGGCCTCACCCTTGAATTTATGCCTAGGATACATCGCCCCCCCCCCCCTTTTCCTCCCTTGCCAATTAAAAAACACTTAATTAAAAAGAGGATAAACAAGAAAAACCAAAAAATTATTAACAAGTACTTACAAGTACTGTGTTATCTTATTTATTAGGCTTGTAACTGCTCCTGTCAACAAAAATGCACCTGACCCTCTGGTTTTAAAAAAGCTTTTTAAATATTTTAATTACTCTAGGAGTGTGTGTTTGTTTATGGGGGGGGGGGGGGGGGGGGTGGGGGGGGGGGGGGGATTATTAAAAAAACAAATAAAATTTTGAAACTAATTTACCCCCCCTCTCCCCCCCTCCCCCTTTCCTTTTGTTTTATAAAAACCTTTTTGCCTCCCATCCCAGGCTAAAAACCATTTGTACTTACAGCTGATCTAAGGGTATCCTTTGTGTGCTATGTTGTCTTTTATCAAATCAGTAATTCAGTTACGTTAAATCTCTACCATTACGCCTTGTTTTCTGTTTGCAAATATTTTTATTATTCTGTCATCATCATCATGTTGCAGTCCTTCACAGAACGTTGCTCTCATCAAGATCTGCCTGAAAGAAAGTCTCTTGCCAGTTTGTTGTTGATTAATCTATAGTGCCTTAAATGTGAGGTCACGTCTTTAGAAATAATAAATATGTCTTTATGTGTAGGAATATTTTAGTTTTTGTAAGCTAAAGTTGTAGTTTTTCTTTCAGGAGAAATATTGGTGCTTAAAAATAAAAATGAATCTTTACTTGTAAGAATGAGTTTTCTTATAAATGTTGTCAAAAATGTGAACTGAATTATAGCCAATTGAAAAGTTTTCATAATGAATATCGAAGATACCCTCAACTGATTGTTCCCATATCATTGAAGTTATAAAGAATAATTCCAAGTTTGGGGTTATAAAGAATAATTGTTTGGGGGTCGCCAAAACATAATGGAACTGTATTAAAGAGTCACCGCATTAGGAAGTTTGGGAGCCACTGGTCTAGCAGAATTCTGGCATCGGGGTTTCACATTTTACTCATGGTTTTCCTAAGCCAGGAACTGAATGTGCAGGTTGTATATGAATAGCTGAAATGAAAAAACATCCACAGAAACAAAAGGATATTTTGATCAAAATTTTTATCAACGAGCATGACAATGAGAACAAGACCAGTCAGAGCTGGTGTCCAAGGACTCTTGTTGTATTCTTGTGGTAGTGCTCATTGATAAAGACTTCAGTTGAAATGTTCAGTTTGTGTGTGCTTTTTCCTTCTTCTCCCTTGTTGGGTTTCCAGTCTGTTTCAGTCCTAGGAAGTCCTAGCTAATATCTGAGAGAAGCAAGAATGACAACACTAAACCCATGGATATACTATTTCCACAGGGGCTAAATACATTATCCTTGAAGGAAACAGGTATTTTCTCTACCTATTTTTTTTTTAAGAATCCTTTACGAAACTTAAAATAGAAAACATAGACAATTTTTCCACAAAAGACAGTGATGGCCATTCTGTGTGGCTTTCACTGACACAGGAATGGTGCAAACTAAGGGTTGACCCATTTGCTATGAAGTTTGAACTGTGATAACCTGAATACACAGATAACTGTGTGTGGGTACAGGAGAATAATATTCAGTGAATTAATTTTTGTTTGTTTGTTTGTTAGTCTATATCCTTTTCAGGGCCTCATAAACAGCCTCCAGCATTTTATTGGCTGTTATGTAGTATTACCAGGCAATTTTCTTCTTTTTCTTCTTTGCACTCATCAGCTGTAAACTCTAGCAGAAAGTTCTGGTTTTTTCATCTACTTCTGGACTGCGCGTGCATCCATTTTACAAATCTGATTTGTATGCAGACTGCTGGTTCCTTGCCTCTCAGTAGACTCTCACAACATGCTTTTGGGTAGGCAGTGGGTCTATTCTTGTTTTCCCTATATTAGGGTCCCGGAACCCACACGGGGAGCCAGGCAATTTTAAGTTCAGCAGTTTGCTATTGCATTCTGAATGGCACAACATTCACATTACTGTCAAAATCAATTAAAAACAGTCTACTATCAAACTGCTAACTTTCAACCCCGCTGCATAGGCACTGTAAACTGCTTTCTGAACCCATTAGCCACAGATGAGAAGTATGTATATTATCTATATCAGATCAGTAAATTATTTCCAAGTGTGAATACATTATGTATCATCTCTATTGATGGACAAAGAACATGTACGTTAATGTATGCCGCCTTTACCTTCCATTACATTTTCTGGATCAAGCTAGAGGCCAAGTTAAAAATTTCTTTTGCAGAATCGAACTGAAGAAATCTGGGCCAGCAGGCAAGCATCTTTACAGCTATTCCACTATCAAGGAACTCGTGTTTAACTATTCCACTATCAAGGAACTCTTGTTTAACTATTCCACTATCGAGGAACTCTTGTTTAACTATTCCACTATCAAGGAACTCTTGTTTAACTATTCCACTATCAAGGAACTCTTGTTTAACTATTCCACTATCAAGGAACTCTTGTTTAACTATTCCACTATCAAGGAACTCTTGTTTAACTATTCCACTATCAAGGAAACTCTTGTTTAACTATTTGGCTGCGGATCAGAAGGTTGTGGTTTTGGGTCCTGACAGGGGCCACACTTTTTCCAAAAATTACCTTGGCTTCTCAGGTTGACTCAGCCTTGAGCAAGTACCAGGTACAGTCCTGGGAGGTAAAGGTGGCCAGCATGATGCTGACCACATGCTGGCCGTTTGGTGTATAACATAAATGTCTAGCCCTATATACCCAATAGGCCTGAAGGCATGGAAAAAGGTCCTTTACTTTTACTATCAGAAAGGTTTATTCAGCAGCTGCCACTATCAATAAAGTCTGTTCAACTCTATCACACTATCACAAAGTCTATTCAACTCTGTCCTCTGTGACAGATTTATGTTCTTTCTGAATACACTAAAAACTAATCAAAGAATTAATCCAGTGAACTGTGACTAAAAAGCTTATGAAATGGGGAGGTAGAAAAACATGCACAAAAACAATGTCCTGTCGACATTTCGTCCGGAAGCCTTTCTCCACATGAACCGAACTACACAACAGTAACAAAGAGGAGAGTTTTGTGCAGGTTTTTCTGCTTTCCCATTTCGTTAAGCTTTTCAGTCACACTTCACTGGAATAATTATTTGGCATTAGCTTGACTGCAGTCACCCCTATTTTTACAAACAAACAAAACTGTATAATGTATTATCTTTACCTAAATAATACACATTAAACCAGTAATATAAATACAATGGCATTTCTTAAATGAAAACTTTTATTTTATTCATCACTCTGTGAATTACTTATGGTTGCATGACATAGTATATAAGTGTAATCAAACTAATCCATGGAACAAATAATCTATACGATTCAACAACACACAACATGTAGGCTGCAACCCAGTTATGCAGTCCAACATGCATTGCTCATCCACAAACATTGATACGTTTTCACTTCTTACACCACAGGTGTAACCACTACCTTCACTGTAAAACTAAATCCACCTGAATTAATTTTCTACTAATTCTGCAGTAATTACCTGATGAACTTTACAATCTTCCTTTACTACCTGATGAGCTTTACAATCTTCCTTTACTACCTGATGAACTTTACAATCTTCCTTTACTACCTGATGAACTTTACAATCTTCCTTTACTACCTGATGAGCTTTAAAATCTTCCTTTACTTTACTTTACAATCTTCCTTTACTGATGAACTTTACAATCTTCCTTTACTACCTGATGAACTAAACTTTACAATCTTCCTTTACTACCTGATGAACTTTACAAACTTCCTTTACTACCTGATGAACTTTACAAACTTCCTTTACTACCTGATGAACTTTACAAACTTCCTTTACTACCTGATGAACTTTACAAACTTCCTTTACTACCTGATGAACTTTACAAACTTCCTTTACTACCTGATGAACTTTACAAACTTCCTTTACTACCTAATAAACTTTACAAACTTCCTTTACTACCTGATGAACTTTACAAACTTCCTTTACTACCTGATGAACTTTACAAACTTCCTTTACTACCTGATGAACTTTACAATCTTCCCCCACAGAACAAAGACTTGATGTACTTTATTCATTTCCATTATTATCGGATAAACTTTACTAAATTCCTCATTTGCTTAATTGTCTAAAGGCTTTCTTTACTATGCACGATTAACTCTATAATTCCATCACTAGTTTTTTTTTTTTTAAACTGAAACCTTCCCTCCTGTGTATAAATAACAGTAAACTTTTGCTTATCCTCAGCTTTTTTAATGAATCTCAGGTTATGTAGTCATCTCTACACTTTCAGCAGCTCAAGAAAGATTTGAACTCAAGACCTTCTGGCCGGCATACAGTGAATAAAACAATCAGTAAATCTCTGGTAAGTTAGCTGGCAGAAAAAGAGTTAACTTTTAGCTGGCAGAGAAAGAGTTGACTTTTAGCTGGCAGAGAAAGAGTTGACGGACCCTGTAGATTTTCTGCTACACTTCCCAGCTTGGCATTTTCAATCCTCTGTGTATCCTAATGTGTTCATGTTTTGTTTACTGTAGTCAGAAGTTTATTTAACATCTATGAGTATCTCCCCTTTGCTGGGCTACCCAGCTGCTTATTTTTTTTTCTTTTAGGCTCATTGGGGCTAGTTTACATATATCTAATGACACCACTCAATGAAAAGATGTTATTGGAAACAATCTGAGTTGTGTATTATTGCCAAAATAAGTTTAAAAAAAAAAAAAAAGTTAGTTGCGTATCCTTTACAGGACGTTGTAGAACCGACCCATGCATTTTGGGCTGTTGTGGTTTTTCTAGGCAAATTTTACGTTCAGTAGCTTGCTATTGCTTACTGAATGGTCAGCTCTCTGTACTACTGTCAAAACCAACGCAAGACAACAGCTGGAATCGAACCCGGCAATATAAAGGTCCGTTTTGCCACGCCTAAGCCACAAACGCCGACAAAGTAAGTAAGCCACCCCAAAAACAAACACAAACGCCGACAAAGTAAGTAAGCCACCCCAAAAACAAACACAAACGCCGACAAAGTAAGTAAGCCACCCCAAAAACAAAAACAAACCAAAAAAACATGGAGGGGGAACATAGAGAGTGAAGTGAAAAGGACTGGGAGGACATGCAATGAGGTACATGTGTGATAGCAAACAACAACAAACAAGAGACAAATATTGTTAACAGTTTCCAGTCTAGAACCATTTCTTATTGGTTATAACACCCACCTCAAAAAAACAAATACAGCAAGCCAAGAATATAACATAATAATGGCAAAGAAATGAAAAGAAATATCATTTTACAAGAAAAAGTGGAACGGATCTCAACTATAACTAAGATTTTTCAAGAAGCCTGTAAATGAGATCAAAATGTTTATATTTTTGTAATAAAGAAACTGTCTTATACTGCCATAAAAAGAGACAAATATGGGCAGCAAAGACGGTTTTCTTTTTAATAAGAAATCAAAAGCGAGAACATTTATGTCTTTCTTATTTTTTGGGAAATCAAAAGCAGACAATTTTTTATGTTTTAACAATGTTATAGAGAAGACAAAGACCGCTGAATGTGTGACAGCAGGGAATATTTTTAAGAGACAAGAGATAGAAGCTGACTAAAGGGGAAATGCCAGCAGGCTGACAGAAATACACAAAAGACAACTGGCAAGTGGCTATATCAAATACACAGACAAAAGATACCCAGTAAGGGATATGATGACTTCCCCACTCTGCCGCACCGATGATAGTAACAATCTCAAATTTTTTTTTTAAATTCAGTTAAAGGCAACAATTTAGTAGGAATATTATTTTTTTTTTTTATTGTGGAATAGATTTATATTTCAAATCAACTATTGTATTGTATTTCCTATTAAACTGAACATACAAGTGTATCTTTTAAAAGAAAACTGCATGTATATCAGTGAATAACATGAGCAGCGACAACAGACAAATGGCAGCATGTTAAAGGTAAGACTAGTTTCAGAAAACAAGATCTATCTACCAGCTACATGAAGAGGACAGACATATTGATCCTAAAAAACAATAACAAGAAACAGAAGACAAAGATACTAGACTGGTCTTTAGCACAGAATTTACCTAGAAGTCTATTCCATAAATCATAAGGTAGTTTATTCACAGAAAATAAAAGACATTCATAAGAAACAAAAGACACTTTGGACAAATACAACAAAAGACATGATACTAATTTAAAACAGCATTTTTAAAAAGTCATCTTAGACAGCCAAATAAAAAAAAGTTTAGTTTTAGGAACTAGGAGACAGATTTAGTCACAGACAGAAAAACCAAAATAATTTGTCACTGATAGCAAAATACAGACTGGTCAAAGTTCAACCAAAGATATAGTCACAGACTAGTCACAATTAAAGACAGATTAAACACAGACAACAAGAGACCAGTCACAGAGAACTCCAGACAAATTTACCTTTAAACAACAATAAAGTAGTCAGACAAGAAAAGACTGATATCCTCCAGGCAATACACAAAAAAAAAGCGATCACAAAACATAAGAGTAACCCCAGTGCAGATAGATAAAAACAAACAGGAACCAGTTCCTTTCCTCAGCTTCAACTTCTTTCAATAACTGATTGCACCGACGTGTCAAGACTAAACTCAACCCACACCAGTTCCAGTTAGGGAAAAACTAACAATAACAAGGATGGAACCCAGGCCACTTTGAAGAAAAGCCAGCTAACACAGTACCCATGTTTATATAACTACAAGCAATGAAAGTCTAACAAACCCAAAAACAAAACAAATAAATCAAATTCCAGTAAACACTGTGCCAAAGGTGATTGCGTGTGCGACAAAATTCTTCATGGAAATCAACTTCACAATATAAATATTGTCAATAAAACCTGGACCCTTCAGCAACACCACATATACTTTGGTGAAATAAAAGACTTTATTATTACACAGTGTGTGAAATGTTTGCATTAGAGGATGTGTAAGCAACAACACGCTTAATGATAATATGACCAACAGCAACAACATCCTGTAAGGGCCCCACATTTTTTTATCCTCAAAGCTGTTTTGGTTTTTTACATTCTGTGCAGTCTTTACCATAAAAGTTGGCTACAGTACCCTCAGTGCTGTCTTTGGGAATATGTGATGCCCCAATCTCTTGTGCTGTTTATCTTTCGTGCTTCTTTTTCTTCTTCGCGTTCACCAGCAATCAACTCTGGCAGAAAGTACTGATTGCCTGTTTCCTTCTATACTCAAGTCTTGCTTCAGAAAATGAGTATTAAATGCACATCCATTTCACAGGTCCGACTCATTGGCATGCAGATTTGTGGTCCCTCGTCTCTTAGACAGATGTACTCCAACTTCGAAGGAAGCTCTGCTTCCACTTAGTCGACTCCCACGATATGCTTTAGGGCAGGCAGTGGATCTATTCTTGTTTTTCCCACAATGGGGCCCCACAGCCCATACAGGAAACTTTCATGCTACTGTCCGAAAATGGTGTATTTGTAAAAAAAAAATTTTAATATAAACAATCTACCGTGGAATATGAACCCTAGAACTGGAGGATCTTGAAAGTGTTAAACTCATTCACTAACCTTTAAACCACATAACTGTAAATCACTGAAAATACTTCTTGATAGAGAGTTACTGGAAACATACATGTCATAGAATACCAGTAACTGAACACCATACTCGAACACTTCTATTCGGAAGTGATTTTTCTTCGGAAAGTGTTTTTTCCATACAAAACAGGCAACTGTGTTTCTTGTTAAGTCTGTGACTGCTGTTAAGCAACCCTTGTGGTGATGCAGTGTCTGTTATACTGTGTGAGTTTTCATCATTCCTGCCTCTTGTTCTAAGTCATGCCACCTCTTCAATAATGTATTACTGAAATGAGTGTCCTTATTCAACTGCTGGCCATAATTTTCACTCTCAACCACATGGAAAAGTACCAGACTGCCTCTGAATCTTTTTCTTTCCCACTCTGAAGAATCTCAGTGCAGTGCATGAACTCTGTTGCACCGGCGAGGATCCTGAAATACTTTGGGTATATTTTCAACTCCAAATGTTGTCCGGTCATTTTTTTTCTATTTCTAACTGCCAAGGGATTTTTTTTTTTACTTGCGTAACTCAGTATCGTCCAGTCTTACTACCCAGAGACCAAGGGAAATTACCAGAAGTCCACATGACAAAATATCAGCCTTCACTGTGATTTGAACCCGTGAGCTCCAGCACTTGAGATGGATGCCATATCTTGAGACCACTCAGCTGTAAATCTGTCTTCCAGCCAGAGGATTTAGGGTTGTATGGCTACTGCTGTAGCCACATACTGTGCAGGTTTCGCCCATGACAGAAGAAATCCATAAATTTACCAAGAACTCAAACCTAGGTCTCCCGCATGACAGCTCTGCATTCTTAGCCGTTTGGCCAGCTGCTCCTCATAGCACAAGCACCTCAAAGTTTCTTCATTTATTCACTTTTACAGAATTATGTAAGTTTACCTAATAACTCATCAAAGTTCCTTGTGGACATTCATTTTTCAAGGTACAGTGGAAGGTAAGTAGTGAAGAGACGTACAAGAGAAAGCCTCATATATGAAAGAGAGTGGTTTACAGCACTGCCATATTTATATATATTGAATGCTAACATTAGAGAGAGAGTTGGAGTAAGAATGTGCCTGAATGAATAGAGAATGAAGTGGTTTGGCCATCTAGGAGGAATGAAGTCTAACCAAACTGTTTATGCAACATTCTACAGCAGAAACATTTGGGTGGAAGGCAAAAGTAAGACCAAGGAAGAGATGGACAGACAGATGGCGTAGCTGAATCTTTAAAACAGATGAAAAAAAACCAAAATTCAAGCCACCTGAGAAGAACACACAAAATACAGTAATAGTCTGACGCTAAAAGAAGACGATACACGTTAAACATAGAGTTGTGAAGAATTCTGCATAATGGCATAAATTTGAGGCTCAAGCAAGATACAGAGGAGGTGAAGAAACAGTTGGTGTGACTTAGGCTGCATGCAGTCATGTGACCTAGGCTGCACTCTCACATAGGTGGGTTAGGGTTAGGCCCAGTTCTAGATGTTTTGGGGTAGTTAAAGGTATCATCAGAAAGCCAGGAAACCTGCTCTTACAACCCTCGAAAATATTGGACTGTCCTGTGACATCGTCCTGGGGGTGGAGATATCGGGGAAAACACTGAAACTTTTTATTAACACATTACACGATCTTATGAGTTTAGACCCCAGCTTGTGCCCTGCCCTCACTGTCCTAGGGCACGTATTGGACTTATAAGTCACTTCCGGACTCCGAAACATTCAACTGCAGTTTCATGACGGATGAAAGAAAGAGCGGTCCTCATCACTTATGATGGACGAACAAACAAAAAAAGACCCCAGCTAAAAGAAAAACCCAATTCAGGATCATGCAACTTTAGTGTAAACCGGCAATGTTAGATCCATAAATGTACAGAAGAAAGACAGCCTCCAAAGATATCACTTGGAAACTCTGCTTTCAAAACTGTCAGTTAAGAGAACAGGGTCAAGGACACTTTTGGTGCATCTGGCATACAGTGCTGGACTTCTGTTTGTTTATATATAGAGACCAATCAGCATTCCAAAGGTGATGTGATTAACATAAGGTCAGCCATGTTTACTTCCCAGAACATTACTTAGTACCCCCCTAAAACTGTCATGGCTGCATCAATCAATACTAGTAAGACAAGATGGCCATTAAAGGCAGAATTTTTTAGAGGCAAGCAACTGTACTTTAACACCGTCACCACGAGAAGGTTGAATCTAGTCACTTCTGTATATGTAGATAAATCGCCGCGGCTGCAGTGACCTCTTCTCGAAAAGCAGTTAAATTTCATTGGTTCTATGAGCACCTGTGCAGTGTTTAATAGGCCAGGATATATATATATATATAGTAGCTAAAAATAGCATTCAGATTAGTTACCTTATTACCCTAAATTAATTTTTTGTAAAGCCAAATAGATGTCAAACTGACAGAGGTCATTAGGGTCACTGCATGAGTCATCTGATAGATATTCTTTCAAAGTCGAATGGAAGTGTATTCCATTCAATGCTTCACTCTGTGTTTACACATTACCTTCTTCATATTTCTACATTTATTTTTTTATAAATATTTTTATTTTAAATGATTTTTCCGGAAAATTGCTATGGGGTCATGACCCTATTATTATGTTTTTTCCAGCATTCATGGGGCAAAAGAGTTACTGTAATTGTTAAACAAATCAATAAACAAATGGTAGAAAGCCTCCAAATATAAAATGTAAGGGCACGCAACTTTATTATTAACTGGTGATGTGACTTCAATAGATAAACACAAGAAACATAACCACTGGAAGGTATAATTTCAGATGCAGGCAACTTCATGATGTGAATTCAAAAAAATACACAGAAGAACCACCAAAGGCAGAAATTTAAGGTAAGGCTCTATCTACTGGCGATGTTAATCTAATACATAAACAGAAGAAACATAACTAATGAAGGCTGAACTTTAGAGGTAGGCAACTTTATTATAAACTGTTAATGTGCAAATACACGGATGAAAAGATGGGAACTAAAGGCAGAAATTAAAGGGTTGTCAGCGTTACTAGCAAATCTATCAATATTAGATCAATAAATATTCAGATGAAACACACCTGGCTATTTCACCACAGAGGGGACAAACACTGTGGTTACATAGTCGAAACAATAATTTCAGAACAAAGACATGCATGAATCATTATTATACAGTATCATGTATAGTGCCATCTTCAGACAGGCGGTCTGTTCATAATGTACAACATCAAAATCCATATTCTTAATTTGCTCATTTTAGGGGTGGTTTATTTATGGCATCTTAACCCAGGCGGGTCTTGCTAGTCACACTTGCCACTGCCCCGGTCTGTGAGTACGATGCCCTCTCATACATAGCACACTATAAGACTATCGTCTGGAAACGCAGAAAGGTGCCAACCATTTACTGTAATTATTTCAACTGATATTTTTTTTTTCCTCAAAAAAAATTTTTTTTTTTAAATAAGGAAATTATGAAGAAGAGAAAAAAAGTACAGGATCTTGTTTTTCAGCAAGAAAAGCGCTAGATAGACCCCTCATAGAAATAGTTTATGTGAAGTCTCCTGTGTGTTACCGGAGGCCATAAGGAAAGATAAAAACAGTAGCAGTGTAACCTAGCAAGAGTGTTAAAGACATGACTAGTTTCATGAATCTAGCCACCTCCTCTCTTTCAAATAGTCAGCTACAAAATCCAACCAGTTATGAATAAATCTACAAATCCCTGTCTGGGTTTTCAGGGACCCATTTTGGAGTTGACAAAAAAAGGATTGACCCGCTAACCCCCGCCCCCCTCTCAACAAGTAAGAGTGAACTAATTAGTTGTATTTCCATCAAAGTCGAAGTGCATCTGCCTGAGAGACAAGGAACCAACAGTCTGCTTACAAACAAACCAGACCTTTTAAAAAGATGTGTAGGCAAAACTCAAGCTCTGGAACCAGACTTAAGTCCAGAAGTGGACGAACAACCAGAACATTCTGCCAGAGTTTACAACCGGTGAACATAAAGAAAAAATCTACAAAAGGTTTGGTGCGCACTAACTGAGCCCTATGTCCCACTGACAGAAGAAATGCAGAATACAGCCAGATGGGTGAAATCATGTGCACTTCACAGCAGTTATGGCAATATCTACTGTGTTACTTACAGAGAGGAGAATCTCTGGCACATGCAAAACACAACCCAAGAAGAGCAAGAGTAACTTACAAACCACAGCCAGAACAGAAATCTGCACAGGTCATGGCTATCAAACAGCTTTCTAACCAAATTATCTCTAAGGGGGGAAAAACAGGGTCTTACTCATGCATCTAGCAACTAAATCTGTGCAAACTATAACACACACACAAAAAACCATAATGTGTAACAGCGGACTACAACAGGGTAACGTGTTTAAGTGTGAATGAAGACAACAAACAAGTTTCATGGAGACAACAGACAAGCGTTAATGGCAATGCTGACTTTATTGATCATGTACTTCCATTATCATCTGGCTTGTAGAATTGTGAATCTCCTCTAAGACATGTACTGGTAATCTCTTTAACCGGCAACAAACACCTTCAGAAGGCAGGTAACTCCATCTTCTAAGATAGGTACTTGACCCCCCTGAGATAGGTACTGCTACTTTGTGAGACAGGCACAAATACCTTCTAAGACAGGCACTTATACCATCTAAGGCAGATACTGATACTTTTGAAGACAGGTACTACTATCTGAGACAGGTACAAGCACATTCTCAAATAAGTACTTATACCTTTTGACAGGTACAAACACCTACTAAGACAGGTACAAATACCTTCTAAGATAGGTTCAAATACCTTCTAAGACAGGTACAAGCTGAAATGCCCCTGCAGTAACATTGTCTTAAAATATTCACATGATTGTAAAAGACTTGTTAAAGATCTCAGAACTACAATGACATCAAAATATTTGGTGATCATTTTCATAAACCTAAAATAATGAAACAATGTGTCCATATTTAAGAGAATCTATTTCAATAACACCTCTCTCTCCCTCACCCACACACACATTTTTCTTCTTTACTTTCTAAACAAATGCAACGTATAAGACAGATCCCTGAACTAAATTAATTCTAAATAAAGCCGGATGAAAAAAATGAAAACTGAAGGAATAACCGAGATGGAAGTCTGGAGAGGAGAAATGAGGACATACATTTGCATCAGCCTTTAACACATATGACAGGAACAGTGTTGCACCAATAGCAGGTCTACCCAGAGCTCTTCTATTAAACCCTGACACACCACCACCAATGCTGACATCATCCTCCTCTTCCTCCTCGTAGGCGTATGCTGTTGTTTTTTGCTTTTTTATTTCTTTTCTACAAATCTGCCGACAGGCTCTTCTTATCCAGACAGTCTGTATTTTGAGCAGGGTGGAGAACAAGGTTCAGGCAACATATGTGTAGATTTTTCTGTAAAAGAAACAACATATGTAGTTTTTTTTTTTGTATGTAAAGGAAACAACATATGTGAAGATTTTTCTGTAAAAGAAACAACATATGTAGATTTTTTTGTATGTAAAGGAAACATATGTGTAGCTTTTTCTGTAAAAGAAACAAAATACGTAGATTTTTTGTATGTGAAGGAAACAACATATGTGTGGATTTTTCTGTAGAAACAACATATGTGTAGACTTTCTGTAAAGGAAACAACATATGTGTAGATTTTTTGGCAAAGGAAACATACGTGTAGACTTGTCTGTAAAGGAAACAAAATATATGTAGATTTTTTTTTGGGAAAGAAAACCACATGTGTGTAGATTTCTCTTTAACCAAAAAATGTGTACATTTTTCTGTATAGAAAACAACATATGTGTATATTTTTCTGCAAAGGAAACAAACATATGTGTAGATTATCTTTAAAGATAAGAATATATGTGTATTGTCAGTAAAGAAAACAATATGTGTGTAGATGTTTTGTAAAGGAAACAACATTTGTGTGGATGCTTATCTAAAGGAAACAACGTATGTGCAGATTTTTCTGTAAAGAAAACAACATGTGTGTAAATTTGTCCATAAAGGAAACAACATAAGTGTGAATGTTTCTATAAATGCAACAACATGAGTGTGAATATTTCTATAAGGGAATAAACATATGTGTGGAACTTTGTATAAAGAAAACAACACATGTGTGGATTTTTCTGTAAAGAAAAAGTAGATATTTTTTTAAGGTGCAAATTGTTCTGTAAACAAGACAATACATGTGTAGATATTTCTGTATGTAAAACAAATTTGTAGATTTTTCTGTGAAGAGAAAATCAATCTGGATGCGAATGCAAACTCACGGCTACCATTTATTGTCTGAGGACTGCATATCTAGTGCTTGGCCCCAACTAAGGAGGTTAGAAATTAATTCATTAATTTTTGCAACCAATGAATATGTCCCACGTATCTTACCTGTCTTCTGCTGCTCTAGCTAGGTATTCCCTCTCTATTAAGCCCTCGATGCGTTTCTTGATGACGACGGGGCTAGGCAAGAAGCGTGGTTTGAGCATCTCTGTACACTGTGTGGAGATAATTAACACATGTTCAAGAAGATGCAAAATACTTATGAAAACAAAATGGAATGTCAGGAGGGCCCATATACATTTAAAAGAAAATAATAAAGAGGCGGGGGAAGAGGGCAATCATTGCAAATACTATTGTAAGGAGTGAGAAATGACATCAGAGTCAAGAGTCAAGATAGTCCAGAGATGTGTCAACTGTTTTTGCTTGCATTCTAAGACGATCACCAGAGTCAGCGCCGGAGGTCTTTGTTTTCCATCTCAGATGATCATCAGAGTTGGTCTTAGTAAAGACCTTTTTTCCCTAGGAAAGAACCCTGGTTCGATATGCACTCTCAACATGTTTAAGAATCTTCCCATTTACTTGGATGCTACGTTTTTTTCTGTATCGCTAGGTGCATTATTTTCTGTCTCATTTGGTGAGGACTCAATCCCTTCCACAGTGCGGCTCTTGCACCATTTTCGAAAAGCAAGAAGGTTTTTTTTTTAAGGCACAGGGAGAAACCAAATCTGGTGTGTCAAGTAAAACACTTTTACTGACCACAATGCTGCATTGATACATCTTGTTACTGCAACAAATGTAACTGCCAAATGGGCTGGGCTCAAATTCTGTTTTTATTTCCCAGTGGCTAGGCCAGGAGGCCTGAGAAGGAGCTTGCCTCTAACAATACACAACTGTTATTAGCCTTTCCTGCTGCCAGCTGTGGCTTAGGCATTGTGCTTCGTAATTCCAAGATGTCGGGTTCAATTCCAGCTGCAGATGATTTGGCAGCAGATCGCCTTGCATTGGTTTCAACAGTGGTTTGAAAGCTGATCGTTCAGTGAGCAATGACTAGTGAATGTGAAATCACAACACCCAAGCAATGCCCAGGTTGGTTCTGTAACATACTGTAAAGACATGCAACTAACTTTCAAAATTAACCTTTCCTGTGCCTCTTCTTACACTCCAGGTCATGTGGCTCTTCTTACACTCCAGGTCATGTGGCTCTTCTTACATTCCAGGTCATGTGTCTCTTCTTACACTCCAGGTCAAGTGGCTCTTCTTTCACTCCAGGTCATGTGGCTCTTCTTACACTCCAGGTCACGTGGCTCTTCTTACACTCCAGGTCACGTGGCTCTTCTTATACTCTAGGGCATGTGGCGCTTCTTACCTTTCAGGTCACGTGGCTCTTCTTACACTCCAGGTTATGTGGCTCTTCTTACACTCCAGGTCTCACACTGAGCCTAAAGAATTATGTGCACACTAAGATTCCAGCTGCGGGCCTTGCGCCTTGGGTTGTTGTCGACAGTGGTATCAAAAAGCCAACCGTCCAGAAAGCAATGCCAACTACTGGACGTTAACTTGCCTAGAAAAACCACAATGCAACGTCCTGTAAAGGATACGCAACTTCCAACAGTCAGATAGGGATACAACATTTCTAAACACACAGCTATCAATCTCTCCCTTACAAACATGCTCACCTCAGCAACTAAAGTGTTGTGCTGCAACTTCTTTCTTGCCTTCATTATTCTCACAAGGGCTGCCTCTATTGTGGAATCAGTTAAGGAAAAGAACAAACTGGGCAACCAAGGAATTCACGAAAGCTTTTAACGTTTATAATACTTCAAAATACTACGACAAGTAAATCTCACTGAACTGCAGTAAAGCTGTAAAAATGAAGTGAATAAAATAACAAACACAGAAAGTAAATATGTCACAAAGATAAATGGATGTTGCCGCTACAAAGTCTTCACCAGTAAACAAAAATAATAAAAAAAGACTAATATCTATTCTTTCATACTGTTTTCTAAAGCATATACAATTTTTTTATCTATTTCTCAATTATTTCCCAAAATTAACACCTTTAAGACGAGATGTCTGAGGAAAGTCACCAACTTAACATTCTGAGACTAAAGTGAAAAAATGTATCAGTTTGTGTGAACAACACATTGCACTAAATTCACAGAGAAAGAGAAGATCAAACTGTATGGTTATGCCATAAGAATGCAGTCACAACCACTACCACCACAGACATTACACATACAAAGAACTGATGGAAGACCAGGTGTAAAGGGCAAAGATGCATTTGAGGCATTGCATATACACACAGACAAACAATGACCAGTGCCACCCACTGGATGGCAAAACTTTTCCCACAAATGCAAAAGTCAAAGCTGATGATGAATAATTTCCAAGAATACTTTCATCAGCATGCCTCTGCCTTGCCAGAGACTGTATATTTCCATCCTAAAGTAGGTGAGTAAACTCAAGCCCTTCCTTTGCCTCTTGACACTAAACCATCTGTTTAAATAATCACATACTTTGAGCGAGCAATATCTTGAATTAATTGCTGAATTTCCACCTCTGTGACACCTGTTGGCCACTCTCTGCACTCCCAGCTCAATGTGATTATGACTCTACACAAATCTGACTGTTCCACTGGCATTCTGACCCAGTCCTCTTCTCCTGTTTGATTGTGTCTTCTGCCTGAGCCATCCATGACTTTCCTCTTATCAGCTGCTGACCCTTAACTGCGTCCAGAGCTTTGTGCAAAGGGTGGTCTGTGTCTGCAGCTGCCCTGAGATATGACTTCACCTGCAGCACCTTCAGCCTACCTGCAACAGTCAGTAAACCAAGGATGTATCGCAAGCACACCACCAGGGTATCTCTGGTACAACCCCGAGTAATCAACAAGTATACAGTCACAAATAACCAAACACGGATTAATCCACAAAAATACAGTCACAAAAGGATATTCATGTTTCCTGTCCTCATCGACTTTATTCCTGGTTTCTCTTCTCTCAGGTTCAGCCTCTCCTTTATTGGATGCAACTATAAAAAATTTAAAAAAAAAATATAACACAACATATCCTCATGCTATTGTTCTCAATTGTTGTCTTCCTCTATATATATTTTTAAAACGTACATATACATTTTGCCATTTAAACAACAAGGTATTTTTCATCAAATAACACACACAAATTCAGACAAGGTCATTACTATCATACACCATTCAATCAATTCGGCAAGAAAGGCCATTACCATCAGATAACATTTAAACATTAAGACAAGAAAGGCCATTACCATCAGATAACATTTAAACATTTAGACAAGAAAGGTCATTACCATCAGATAACATTCAAACATTTAGACAAGAAAGGTCATTACCATCAGATAACATTCAAACATTTAGACAAGAAAGGCCATTACCATCAGATAACATTTAAACATTTAGACAAGAAAGGTCATTACCATCAGATAACATTTAAACATTTAGACAAGAATGGCCATTACCATCAGATAACATTTAAACATTTAGACAAGAAAGGTCACTACCATCAGATAACATTTAAACATTTAGACAAGAAAGGCCATTACCATCAGATAACATTGAAACATTTAGACAAGAAAGGTCATTACCATCAGATAACATTCAAACATTTAGATAAGAAAGGTCATTGTATCAGACAACATAGAAATATTCAGACAACAAGGTCATTACCATTAGCAATTAGTGAGGAAATCATAACAGTATTTCACACACAAATACAGTTTATATCAAACAAACAAATGAACAAACTTTATTTTAAAATGGTTAAGAATTTAAGATCACTAGATTCTAATGAAACAAAAGTTAGGCAATAATGTCATTTCATGTCATGCCATATCATCATCATGTGCTCTGTCAATTGGCGTTGGTGCTCATGCGTCTCCACAGATCACGATCCTTGGTTGCCTGGAACAGCTGTCATGATGATATCCCTCCATGCCATAGTTTCAGCCCATCCAGCATCATCTCTCTTGGTCTGCCTCTACCCCTCTTTTCACTGATTTTTCCAGTTGTCATGATGTTCTCCAATGTCTCTCTTCTCGTTATGTGACCAAAGAACAGTGTCTGTCTCTTTCTTATTGTTGTATCTAGAGATCTACTTTTATTAGCCTCAATCATTGTTAGTTACTCTGGCCGTCCAAGGTATTCGTAACATTCGTCTCAGAAACCACAGTTCATTAACACAATGTTATTATCATCAGACACGATGTCAATATTTTAATAAAACAATTTTTAAAACAAATGGACAAGCATAATTTGACACACACATGCACACAAAACTTACCCATTTGGATTTTTACACGCACCAACTTTGAAGAAAACTGGTCATTCACAGAGAAAATATGAGAGGCCTCTGCAACAAACAAACCAAAAAGACAAATGATGATATAGGTCCTCCAAATTTTTTTTTTTTTCAAAACATTGCACACCCGCACATGCACACGCCCACAAAATAAGACACATTACAATACAGGAAAGGCCAATTATATGTTTAAGACACTGGAATTGGGGTGGGAGGGTGAAAGGGTACAAATGGTGATAAAGAACCTTTCCATTATCAGTTCAGGACATTAGGGAGGAAGGGGGGAGATAGACCATTATATGTCAGATGACAGAGATGTAAAAACTGTATACACAAGGGAGATGAATGGTTGTAGACCACGAGGCAGACCAAGAAGAAGATGGAGAGATGATGTCCAGACAGACCTGCAAACACTTGGTGTCACCAACTAGAAAAAGAAGGGCAATCAGAGAGATAAATGTAGGTGGGTGTTATCTGCAGCAATGAACCTCAAGGGCTTAGAATGCTGCAGAAGAAGAAGATTATATGTTCAAGACAAAGATGGTTTTTACAATCAATCTGTAATGCATGCAATGAGAGACACTTTCTCAGTACTGTTACACAATTTATATACATACTGCTGCTCTAAAGCAAAAACAGTTTTATACAAAGAGTGTTTGAGTAAAAACTGGGGATGCAGAGCTGCAGCAAACCATGGGGTGCATCAGGACTCTTACCAATTCAAGACCTATGTAGACGTCTCTCTGGTCATCCTACAAACAGGTTCCCAGCGGTAAGCCTGGCCAGCATAGTTAGGATTGTTCCTTTACAGTGCATCTGCCTGAGAAACAAGGAATCAACAGCCTGCACACAAAGAAGCCACATCTGTGTTGTTGTTTACAGCTCATCATCATCATCATGTAGCAGGTCCTTTGCAGAACGTCACTCTCATCACAGTCTGCCTGAAAGAAACTCGGTCTCTCGCCAGTTCTCCAGCCTCATGCACTTTCACTCTCAAGGAGTCACTTATATCCTGTGCCCATCTTCGTGTCAGTCGGCCCCTGCCCCTCCTTCCTTGTACCATGCCTTCTGCTTTAATTTTTTCCAATCCGTTGTGGTGCTTGATATGACCAAAATATTTCAGCTTTCGAGACAGGATGCTGTTATTAGCCAATCTTCCTTGATGTTCAGATCTTTTAAGATGTCAATATTTCTCATCTTCTTCGTCCAAGATATTCTGAGAATCTTTCTATAGCATTTCAGCTCAAAAGCCTCTATTCTCTTTCTTAAGGACTGAGAGATAGTCCACGACTCACATCCGTATGTAGCCACAGGGAAGATGCATGCTCTCAAAATTCGAATTTTCATCTCCTTGCTGGTGCTTAACCATAGACTTTTAAGGCTGTTCAATCTTTGCAATGCTATGGCCATCCTCCTTTTAATTTCTGTCGAACAGTCTCTATTGTTGTTTATTATAGAGCCTAGATATTCAAAGTTTGTGACATTTTCAATATCTTCGTCTGTTTACAGCTAGGTTATTAATTAGTCATCTCTAATGACACTGTCTCTACTGGGGCACCGGATCTTTGTATTTATTTATTTTTTTAAAATCAGGTACAGAACCCATACAGGGAGTTCCCTTTACAGCCCTAAATAAAGTGAAATCACCACAATTACCTCATACAAATATTTTGTAAATTGCTTAACAAAGAAAAATAAATAAAACCTCAAACTTACCAATGTCTTTTGTTTTTGGTTCTTTCTGCAATATTCTTTGTGATATTTTACCCACGGCTAATGACTGAAGAGCTCGTGTAAGTTCACGTTCTGGCATATCTGTTTCATTTTTCATTTCCTGTAGATTGACAACAAATTCCTCATATCAGTGAACCCCTCATGCGCACATATGTTACTACCAGCATTCACAGATAAAGGTTCTGTTGCTGGGGTGTCAAATGTTATATTTTGACAAATACTAGGTCACAGCATAAGGTAGGTTCCCTGTTTTTCCCCCTCCAATATCTAGGTTCTTTTACTTCTGTGTTTGACCTTAAAACAGAAAACTGGCACATTAAATTGTGGTTTACTGCTCAGCAGCAATATTTGCATCTTTTAGCCCAAAACATCCAATTTCAGCAGACTCTCGATAGTAACTTTTTACTACATGCTTGTTGTGGGTCAGTTGCGTATCCTTTACAGGACGTTGCAGAACCAACCCCAGTATTTTTTGGCTGTTGTGGTTTTTCTAGGCGTATTTTAAGTTCAGTAGTTTACCACTGCTTTCTGAATGACCACTCTCAGTACCTCTGTTGAAACCAATGCAAGATAAATTGTCCACAGCTGGGATTGAACCCAGCATCCCAGGAATTACAAAGCATATTCGCATAGCCCAAGCCACAGATGTTGACCTGTCTGGGCCAGCCAGACTATTTTCTTCCCTCTTTAACTCTTTCAGTTCCATGCAACATGTGATCTGTTATTACACATGGATCCCAACCATCGTGTCATGTGTTCAGCCACATGTTAATACTGGTCAAAGCACATTAAAGAAATCTGGTTACTTTCACTTTGGCTACTTTGACTGTGTAAGTTGCCAATTTCAAAATTGTGCATTTGTGACTTTTCATAGTGGCTATTAATTTCCTTAGGCATTTGCTGCGAGAACCCTTTGGGATTGACAAATTAACAGATCCCTCAAAAGCACACAGAGAGAGTACTGGTATAACAGTCTTGTTACTAGTGGTTTAGTGGGGTTGGAACTTGGATCACTGTGTTGATAAGTAGGTGACTTAAAGTCAGAGGATCAACTTCACTGCACTGGGTTATATCCCGTATGACTCTCTTGGCAGATTGTTCTTGATGCTTTCCTTACACCGTTTGCAGTCGTCCTCCCTTAATCTGTGTGTATTATAATTCATAAATCTGGTTCTCTGTGGCAGCTGGTACCTGGGCATTCTTCTCAGATGGCCAAACCATTTCACCTTTAAACATTAAGGTACATTATTCTACTTCTTATTGTGATCACTCTCTGAATTATACCTACAGATGAGTTTTTGAGATAAAATAGACTGCATCTGAAGTTTCCATTTAGATACACTAAGGACATGAATCAAAATTGGCTCTCTATGCAAGCTGGTGTAAGGAACATTCTTGCAAGATAGCCAAACCATTTCATCTTGAAAAATTTAGGTACATAAAGAACATGAATAAGAAGTGGCAGCTGGGGCAAGAGCACTCTTATCAGATGGGCAAACCATTTTGTCTTGAAACAATAAGGTACATAAAGGTCATCAATAAGAACTGGCTTTGTGTGGCAACTGGTGCTATAAGGACTTTCTCGACAGAGGGTCAAATCATTTTACTATGACAGGCTTAAAGTACATAAAGAACATCATGGCCCATGCCAAACACAGACTTCATTGTTAATGCATACAGCAATAAATAAAGATTCTAAGAATTTATTGTGTGAAAATGGCATAACACACAATTTCATACTGGTGAAAGAAGAAAGTAACAGGCAGTTGGGAACGAAGCACGGAGAAAGACAATCCAAAAAAAGATTCGGTCGCAGCAGATAATATATGGCTGATACCACATAGGTGGTCATCCAGCCCAATGTACTAGTAGTTATTAAGTAAACATGGAAGTTGTTTCCGTTTTATTAATGAATGTCTGATAGTGTAATATGGTATTAAAGTAATTAGGAGTAGAATGATGACCACTTTTGCAACTACTTTAACTGTAAAACTGTAGTGTTGTGAGGCAGACTGTTGTTCATGTGGTCACCAGAGTATCAACTGCAGAACTGCTACTGTCTGAACGTTACAATGAAGTACTATCTAGCAACACTCATACAGGTAAATAATTTACAAGATCAGGGTGTTAGGGAGACAAGACGAGCTGACACAAGTTACAACCAAGCGATCTCTACATATACCTGTTAGATCGCCCCACCCCTATACCATGTGTCCGCTCGCTCCCTGACAGAGAACATCAGCAAGAACTCACCTCAAATGTCCATTTATCCCTGAGGTTGAACAAAACCAGGACGCACATCTGGTAAGTAGACACCTGGAGGATGTGCTTCCTGATCCCCTTAGCTGAGCTGGCCGGACCACTGTCTGCATCGTCACGCTTGGCTCCAGCAAAACTGGCATGCAAATCTGCAGAGCCCAAGTGTGGTTGCAAAGTCAGCTGTCGACCACTGTGCTTGCTGAGGTAAAACCTAGGAAAGATTCAATCTAGTTACAAATGAACTGTTTAAACTTAATAACATCCTACATAAGTCATATGACTTGATATTAAATAAATGCCAATAAAAAGCAGATGACACGAACTATGGAAACAACACAATACAATAAATGGCAACATTCATGAACAAAATCAAAAATAATTTAATGTAATTCCTTTTTTTTTCAAAACTGCATTAGAGTGGTACCTTAGTATACCTTCGCTTTGGCATATGTTCAACTTGGTACACGTCCCATTTAGACGCAGCAACCTTTGCTTTGGCATATGTTCAACTTGGTACACGTCCCATTTAGACGCAGCAACCTTTGCTTGGTATATAACTTTTGTTTAGCAACCTTTGCTTGGTATATAACTTTTGTTTAGCAACCTTTGCTTGGTATATAACTTTTGTTTAGCAACCTTTGCTTGGTATATAACTTTTGTTTGGAATACGAATGTGTATGAGTCAAAATCAGTCACCACTGATCTTTGTTTACCTCTCTCGAAACAAAACCACTGATAGAGTTCCAAGTAGCAAAAAGAGACAGAGACAAAAAAAGAGAAGAAAAAAACACACAAGGTTGAGAATTTTTTTGGTCATGGAAAAAGAAAATCCCAACCTGCTCAGTCTGTGGTAACAGCCTAGCCATGCAGCCCTAAATCTTCAGGCTCAAACCTAAGCAAACCCCCCCCCCCCCCCCCCCCCCCCCGGCAAAAGTGGTAAATACAGGCAGTAATTTATTTTTTTCTGTTTTACAAATGAGATCTTTTACATTTAGTTTGCAGGGGGCATGCTAGCATAACAGCAAGATGATCACCTATTGGCACAACAAAGTAATCAGGGGTCAGATCCACAAAGAGATGGATGTTGTCAAAACTTGTCTTCGCTCCCAAGTCAAAACAGCCTAAAATAGGTACATGTAATGTCCTGGCAGGGTAACAGCAGCAGGTGTGATGAGTGCCAATCAGTCTATAAATACAGGTTCAACACTGTCTGCCAATCCACTAAGTATCAATCAGTCTATAAAATACAGGTCCAATACTATCTGCCTATCCACAGAAGTGCCAATCAGTCTATAAATACAGGTCCAACACTGTCTGCCTATCCACAGAAGTGCCAATCAGTCTATAAATACAGGTTCAACACTGTCTGCCTATCCACAGAATTGCCAATCAGCCTTTAAACTACTGGTCCAATGCTGTCTGCCTATCCACTAAGTGCCAATCAGTCTATAAATACAGGTCCAACACTGTCTGCCTATCCACTAAGTGCCAATCAGTCTATAGAAATACAGGTCAAATACTATCTGCCGATCAACTGAGTGCCAGTCAGCCTATAAAATACAGGTCCAACACTATCTGCCTATCCACAAAGTGCCAGTCAATCAAAAAAATACAGGTTCAACACTGTCTGCCTATCAACTGAGTGTCAATCAGTCTATAAAATACAGGTCCAACACTGTCTGCCTATTCACTAAGTGTCAATCAGTCTATAAAATACAGGTTCAACACTGTCTGCCAATCCACTGTGTGTCAATCAGTTTATAAAATACAGGTCCAACACTGTCTGCCAATCCACTGTGTGTCAATCAGTCTATAAAATACGTACAACACTGTCTGCCTATCCACTAAGTGTCAATCAGTCTATAAAATACTGGTCCAACACTGTCTGCCTATCCACTGTGTGTCAATCAGTCTATAACAGGTTCAACACTGTCTCCCCTACCCTTGTTTAAATCAGTCTAAAAATACAGGCAACCTGTTTTTTTTCCATGGTGCCAATCAGTCAAATAAAATCAGGCCAAACCCTTTTTCTGCCTCCCCACTGTGTTCAATCAGTTTTAAAAAAATTACAGGTCCAACATGTCTCCCTTCCACGTGTGAAAATCAGTCAAAAAAATACGGGTTCAACACTGTTGCAACCCCGGTTCAATCAGTTAAAAAACAGGCCCAAAGTCTGCTTGGGTGTAAAGAATAAAAAGGGGCCCTTACTTTAAATTTTTCATGTAAAAAAGGTATTTTTCCTGACCCGAACAAAAAAATGTTTTGGGAATGTTATTTGTTACTTTTCAGCTTCTTTTTTTTTTTCAAACTTCAAATTAGTTTCTCTACCTCTCTCCCTTAAAACTTTTTGCACGGCATTTTGAAAATTTAAACTCAGTTTTTTTTAGAAATTTTTTTTTTTTTTTT